>JAHZNJ010001109.1:0-10775 GCA_027744475.1 Lepidocyrtus cf. sotoi NNG-2020 | reverse complement strand
CATTACAATTGTATTGAAAGAAAAGGTATCCAATACAACCAACCTTAACGTAGACGACCGGGGAGAGAGAGTAACCGGAAAACTAGGCTAGTCAAACGGTTTCTATAATGTTTGCTTAAAAACAATAGTATTTTGATGCTGTTAGTTGTGCTGCTGACTAATACGTTTTCAATGACATAAAACTGCAAAGTAAGTTAAATTTCTCAAATATCCAAAAGAATCATGAAATGAAACATATTTGGACATACTTTTTTTACGCATTCAAAAAGATGTACAGCAAAATTGTAAAAGACGATGAAGTCTGTAGACGGTTGTTTTTAAAGAAAATGCGTCTAGTTTAACTGACTCTAATCCACCAGTCAAAGGAATTCTTCATTTCTTGGAAGTCTTATTACTATGTCAGGTATTTACGTTTTATTTACCATAAAACATTTAGCATCTTATTAAACTCTTCCATCCCACGTGATGCTTCTGAAAGGAAGTGTTTATGAATATCTCATAACGGAATAAAATAGCAGCTCAGAGAAAGTTGGAGAAAGTGATGGAATGGAAGTATTTTTATAATTCAAGTTAGTTTAGGCATATGAGGTAAATAAATAAGTATGCTGCTTTGCATCATTATGTGGAAAGTCCCGTATTGTTGATAGGCTAGTGGCCATAAAGTGAAATTTGGAGCTTTTTATTTTCCAAGAGAGTACTTACTACGTCCCATTTAGTTTTGTAGTTTTAATATTATGTGCGCTTTTATTATGGTTTCCCACTTCTTCCCACAATTTCTGAATTCACGCCCTAAAAGACATAAAAGAAAGAAAAGTATAAAATGGAAGAAATATTCATTGTAAGCAGTGGAAATGCACCGCCACTGACAGCGTAGAGTAATAATAACAAAGACCAATACCATATTATCAACTTCTGAGTAAGTAAAAGTAAAACAGACCTTTCTTCTTTTAAAACTGCAACCCCAGAACAAAAGAAGTTAGATGGCATACAATTTACATTTATTATTTAGGTAAACAAAGTATTATTACGATGCTGATGCTATTGCTACGTATGGCATAATGACCGTTGCATCTTTATTAATATAACTTTATAATGATTACCACCACCGCAGCAGCAAGTCTTAATGAAAGTAGATGAGAATGACTGATCGTGAGTAATAAAAGTTTGAACTTCTGGTTCGGAGAAGGGGTGGCGGTTCGGTGCGCGATGATGTTGTTGCTGGGCATTAATGAACTTGTCAGCTTTTCCTATTACTTAAAGATGAGAGTATAAATATTGTAGATTGCTGCATAGAGTAACTTATTATAATGTTGCTTGTTATTATTAAAAACGAAATGAGCTGGGGGTTATTGTAATGGCTCATTCCGATGTGGAGGTATTTCGAAATAAATACATTTTTCTGATAAAATGTTTACTGCGCTGCATAATATTTACATTCGACAAGATGTTTGCCTTATAAAATACCTATTTATGATAGATACTTAAGCGGTAACAATATCTATTCGAAATTATTATTATTATTATTTTAACAAGGAACCGCATACCGCAGTTACAATCGCGGGAAAACAAACCACCACCTACGCAAACACTAGAACAAAATAATAAACGTGATTCAGAAATTACGTAGCGTCTTTATGTGTACATTGCATAGGTACCTTATGTTTTGTTTATTCCAATAAGACCCTAATTAATATTTATTGCTATTCTGGCTTATCCCTTCACATTAAAATTAATAGCTTCATTATTCTTTTGCTGGAAGATTCCGTTGTTATTATTGTTAGTTTTTTATGTAATATTATTATTTTCTTAGGAAAATTCCTACATACTTGTCTATTCACCGAGTAAAGAAAACAATCTCAGACGGCATATTACAAAGGGTTTGCTGTAATAAGAAAACAAAATGATTGCTTTGAATCTAGCCAATTATTATTATTAATGTAATTGCAGTAAGTGAATTTTAAAATTCTAGCTCGGTTCTAGCGCAGCGTAAGTCTAAAAGTAGAGTAAGAAAGCAAAACTTAATAATAATAATAAAAAGCCGAAAGTTGTTATATAAATATCAGATCTACCCTGTTTAAATTGTTTATTTGCTGTCATTAAAAACGAAACCCTTCTTTTTATAAACAATTAAGCTGACAAACATAATAATATGACGATAACAGGCAGACACAACGCACATACACGTTTGACGTCTTGGAAGCCAGTATTTGTAAGAATTTCTTGTTTGAACCAACTCGCTCGCTCGCACGCAGTTTTTTCATCTCTCTCTCTCTCTCTCTCTCTCTCTCTCTGGTCATCGCGTCGAGTCGAGCATTTAACGAAATTAAGTTGAAGTTTTTAGCAGCAACACTTCATCCCATTTATTTTTAAGTAAATGAATCAATGTCATTTTGCAGAGAGAGAGAAGAGAGAAAGAAAGAAAGAACTTCCAAGAAAACTGGGCTATGGTTTATATAACGTTCGTTACAAAGAAGCATTGAGATTCGGCCTTAAATGCTTATTTTACGCTGTCATGCTTTGGTGTCACTGTCATGGCAAGCAGGCTAGAGAAGAAAAGAGCACAAATCCTTTCGTTTCGTACTATTCGTTAGAATGTAAGGAAAGAGTTCTCTTGCTCTTGGGCTGCTGCTGCTGTTGCTACTGCAGATATTATTTTTCTGGAATGGTACACTAAGGGGAATGGAATGCAATTGAAAATTGAATGAATGTGAACTTGGGTCCAGAGGTCATTTATTTAATTTGAAATTTGCAGGCTACTACTTACTACATACTACTATCTCCATCATATTACATTATTCTGCATAATACTGGAACAAAATGGAAATTCGTACGTCATGTCATGTGAGGCGTCTCTACACTTGTGAGCATAATATTTGCACTAGTCGTGGTGTGGTGGTAGTGAAAATGAAGCGAATATAAAATGCAAGTAGTGACAAGTTAGATGTCCCAGTCATTTTACTCTGCTTCATTTCCTACGATTCTGTCTGACAGTTTTCTAATTTCATACCACGATCCAGTTCTGCCACTTACTTACTTGTATTACTAGTTCTGTGTGAAAATCTATTTCAATTGGGGCAACTCGAGACAGAGAGATGGCAAAATACTTCCTACTTTTTACCCTTATTACTGCTTGCACTTTGGTTTTAATTTGGGGAGGTGGGTATCACTGTGTTTCCGCAAAACCTTCAGCATTGTGTAAAAAGTTTTTAATAAGAAATTGTTTGCTTCCTTGTTTAAAAAAATTAGCATGCCTAATAGAATTTTTAAACATTAGTTTTTTTACTTTAATCTGTTACACAGTTAAATCCGAAGATTGTCCACAGGGTGGATCTTATAGTGACGGTTGTAACTGGTGCTACTGTTTCAAAGCCCGATATCTCTGTACTACGAGACGATGTGGGAACAGCAGTCGTCACGACCTTCGCCGTGGAAATGGATTCAACGTCTACACTCAACTTCCTGTTCAGGATACAAGACTGTTTAATTAACTGCGTTCCGTTTTACGATGTTTATTTGTCTGCAGCAGTATTCGCTTGTTGAAATATTTAATGTATTGCTTAAAGTTAGATATTCCAGGAACAGGAATTGCTACCTTCGTATAATAACTGTTAACTTATTTATTGTAATAAATATTTATTTATTCAGACCTCTTCTTGAAAATTAACTTTTCTTTAATAATAAAAGCAAAAAATATTTTGTAAAGACGTTCTCTCTAAAAAAATCTTTTTTTTTTGTTTAAACTTCCTTCTATCTGGTCTGGCTCAGCTTAATGCAACGAATTTGTATTCCGGTGATGCGATGCGATGTCACCATACAGCCAGCCCTCAGCACCTCCTTTGAGACATTTAATTTTAATAATAGAGAAAGGAGGCGGCGAGAGGTTGCACAACTTTCACAATCTCCTAACTAAAAATACATCAAGAGACGACAAGACGAAGTATAACTTGTGAAGTTGTGTGGCTCGTGACTACTATCTCCCTTCCCTAAACTTTTATTCAAATGAACGAAACGTAGCATAGTATTTAGCAACGGTAATTTTCAAGGAAAACACAAACTCCTCATTAACGTGCCTTTTTCAAGGTCTCGCAAGGTGCATTTTATCAATTTAGAGTGTGCCTTTGTGGCTTTAAATTAATTGTCATCATCTTGTTTCGGGAAAGGAAAAGTGGCAGCAACTCACAGCGAAAGTTTCTCTCCCACAATCAACAAGGAAATGAGGAAGAGGATGAAAAGTAGTGAGTGGGAAATGTATTAAGCAGAAAGGAGTGTTTTGTGGTTGTCGACAAGCTTTGTTCAGTAGGGGATAAAATAAAACAGAAGAAGAGGAAGAAGTTGCCACAATAAGTGCAGAGAATGTAACTTACACCTTGAAGGTTTCGCTGCTACTTGCTACTTGTTACCGTACTTCGTTTGAAGATGCGTAATAATGAGTATCTCAGGAATATTATGAGTAAACACCACACAACCATATCTTCCCTATTATTCTGAATTACACAGTTTCAGATAACTGTTGATGATGGGAAACGCAAAAGCAGCTTAAGTATAAGATGAAAAGAATCGTTGAGCTGACGTGACTCCTCTTGCCTTGAGTTGAGTTTTGGAAAAGGTAGAAAAGTAGAGAGCGGAGCGACCCACAAGGCAAGGGTGAAAACTTTCATTAGGGCCACGCTGCATGCGACGACACAACAGGCTTGCTTGAGTGTTCACATGAAAAGAAACTCTGTATTCTGTATACGGCATAAGGGAAAAAAGGATTCTGCATAAAATGATGATAATGCTGATAAGGAGGGAGAAAGGAAGCAGAAGAAGCATCCTTCCTTGCTTGCTTTTCCATTTTAAAGATAAAGACTCTTAAGTAACTCTTTCCCTTGTTTTAATTATCAAAGCCTACCTTTTTTCACTTTTATTGTAATTTCTTCTCGGCGGAGCGGAGAGGAAGTCAGCATGCTAAAGAGGTTCTTCTGCTCAAGAAGTATAAGAAGAAGAACCCATTCAATTTAGTAGCTTGTGTTCCAGTTACAATTTTTATAATCGGCAGCAGGGCAGAGGATACTTCTCCTTTCTAGTACACACGCTAAGGTATGCAAATTAACTGAGTTTTATGAATAGCGCTCCGTCCTTTCCCCCAACAAGAAAACAGAAAAGAAAGTTTAGAAAACGAAGAAGAAGAAAAGGAACCCGCTTGCACTCAGCAGATGCTTTTTCTACTTTGTGTTTGTGTGTATATAAAAGAAGAGTATTATAAAAACTACCTTGTGTATGTGGTGGTGGTAGTGGTGGGGTGTGATGAAGGGAAAATGTAAATATGGTAGGCTAGCTAGCCTGTTATATTATATTTTTCCTTCCTCATTTTCACTACTACACAGTTTCAGCAAACGGCTCACACGCTGTTCCTTTAATCTCCCTGAATTTATTTAAGAAATGCTCTTAATGATCATTTGGAGGAAAAAATTCAAACGTGCAGTTTCCATTTCAGCCTTGCTCTGCTTAATTCTTTCTCTCTCTCTCTCTCTCTCTCTCTCCCTCTTCAACTTCTGCGGTGGTAACAACACTGGAATTTGAAATGAAAATGAGAAGAGAGAAAGCAAGAAAAAGACACTCAGCCTTTTCATGGGAAATTGTGCTGCGCTTAAACAACAAAAAGGAGCAAGGAGTGACGATACTTTCTTTTTGAGATTAATATAACCATGTGATTTCATAAAAGCATATGTTCCACTTATGCTACTTTCTGTCAGGTCGAATAAATACGTGAAAGTGGAGGTATAGATTTACCTCATTTTAATAATATTGCTCGTGCTGAACTGAAGAAGAAGAAGAAGAAACTCCTTAAAAANGCTGAACTGAAGAAGAAGAAACTCCTTAAAAAAGCACAGTAGGACTCCATTTTCATTTAAAGACAAACATTATTATAAAGTAGAGTCAAGGGATGCTGCTGCTGCTGCTTTCTTTCATCTTCTAAATTTTAGTATTTTCACAGCAGCTTAGTAAATTCTTATTCTTATTTTTATTAATGTTATTTATGCACCCTGTAAACCGTAATATTATTTTTTTGGAAGAAAGAAAGCATTCTTTACAGTTTACAGTAAAAATGGGTACGATACGGTACAGTATAGTATCTACGTAGGTATTTCATTATCTTTCTCTGTGTGTGGTGGTGGGAGCTGCTCGAGAGTAGACTGATTAATATTCCCTCTTTTCCCCAATGAGGTTTTTCTAAGATTATTGAAAAACTTTTTGATTTTATTAAATTTCTCAATTTGACATCAACAACATTTACATATAGCTCACTGAAACTGAAATGCTAGAGAGTAGTAAGTAAGCAAGTAGCAAAGCAAAGCAAGCAGATAATCTTTTACCTGTGTAATGACATCCATACGCTTCCACCCTCATGCACACCGTTCGAATATGGAGAGAATAGGGAATGAAACGGATCCGACTAGCAATGACTGGAGGGAGTAGTCTTTGGATAACTTCCTGGTATGTGTTGGCATTTCCTTGAAGAATCTGTAATAAAAGCAACAAAAATTCCTTGTCAGTCAACAAGACGGTACCTAATAATAAAAATTAATAAAAATATTCCAGCTAATGGTAAGGTAACGGAACGGGGCGCTGAATTAGTTTAACAATAAAAAGTATTTTACTGTGTAAACTAACGCAACATCATTTTTTATTTCGGTACTGATGCTTATTCCTAAACTGTGTGATGATTCAAAAGGATTTTTAAAACTCTTAGGCAAATTAAGCTTTTGGGAAAAGAAATGTCATCCGCAAACTTAAAGAAACAATAATATAACCAAAAAAATTATTTATGTTTTGATAAGCATCTAATTTTTATGTATGTTTATACTCTGATCTATGATATATGAGTAAGTGTCGCCCGCATAAACTAATTTATCATCACATTTTATTTTCTCTACAAAGAATTTTTTATGTTACAGTACAAACCATCTTGTTTTACTTGTTTAAATATAATATGATTTTCTTTTCTGTTCCCTATAGTTTGAGGTAGAACACAGAATCCGTAGGAAAGGAAGGAAAGGAAAGGAAAAGGAGGTAGGAAAAATAAAGTGCCACAACCCAGCACCAGAAATTTCCGGAGCACATTACTCTTTTTTCTCTAAGAACAAGTTGAAAAATGGAAGAAAATAAAATATCATTGCTCTGCGGCAGTGAAAATTGGACTTACATAGATAGACCGACATACTACAGAATCGGCATTGTAGCAGAAACTTAAATTTTTCTCTTACAACTCTGCAATATGCTATACAACAGTAAAGAAGGAGAACAAAGGCCAGCTTTTGCATACCATACATATCTAACGTGCAAAATTGGATGACATATTACTTACTTACTTCAATATAGAAAGAGAAACTAAAAATGTCTACATTAAAACATTATACTTCCTTCTTTACTTTCTTATAATTTGTGTGAAATTTTCCATGAAAAAGTTGTTTTTTCAAAAGAGATTGGAAATTTATCGCTTTCACTGGAGGAGTCTCACACTCACATTGTACGAAACCATGCTCGCACAATGTGCTAGTATAAAGTGGTAATGCGTGTAATGTTATTTCTGTTTGTAATGTAGAATATTAAAAAACGGAAATTTGCAAACTGTCTTAAACTTCAGCCACGCTTTAATATCAAAGAAGTATCAATGAATGATAAAAAAAATTCAAAAATTTTTAAATAAAAGATTTATACGGAAAAGTTGTTTTGTAAGCTTGTATGAAAGTTCCATTGAAAAGGGTTTGTGGTATATCACAACGTTGTGCTGACTTATTCTTCTTTATTTACTTACTTTAGTTCTAAAACGCAGCTTTTTCCTAGTTAAATTAGAAAGCTTCCGCAATTTAATCCTTTTTGCATTATTGTTTGCAAAAGATAAATTATAGAGAAGAATGATATGGATTTAATGTGATAGACAACGAACACCTACGTACATTTAATTTGTATTATGATGTATTATTGCTCATTTGCTCCCGGTATCTACAGCAGTTCATCATAATAATTGCTTCCAGTGAAATAACAAATAATGGACTTCATTTGTTTACTTTGTTTAACCAATATGTACTTTCATCTTTTCATAAAATCATGACAACCGAGGGAAGTATTTCCGCAAAGAAATTAAAATTCATCCGTCCATTCTAATATATAATTTATTTTGCTCTTTGCGCCATCAAAATTTGATTCTCTCTTTATATTGCCTCATTCACAAATCTTTAGTCAGCAATTCAACTATCACATCACGATGAGAATTTGCAGTATTTCATATTTGTATTTGTTCTGCATTCTTCCGTTGAACTCTCCTCCCACTCTAATACTATTTTAATAACTAAAACTGTTATAAAGCTGGACGTACCTTTCTGCTACACCGGAAGTCTTTAGAATTTAAGCCTTTAGTAAAAGCATTATTATGTACTATATACTAAATACTAATACATATGTACGTTTCACTTTGAAAATCAGTACAAGTTTAGTTTAACTATAAATATAGTGTAAATTCACTCCAAAATAATAATGCAAGCTGGCACGTAGGATGTGCTGCGCTATCATCATTAGTCTATGCATGAATAAATAGACAGCCTCTCTCTTCTACTCTCCTCTCCACTCTCCTCTACACAATTTACACAAAATCAGCCCGATTCCACCAATGCTCTTAAGAGGAAGTGGAATTTTCTCCTAAATATAAAGAGAATAGAGAAAGACATTTCTTGCTAAAAGAGAGTATCATCATTTGTGAATGTGTCGTAATCGACTTTAGTTACTGGATGACTACAGTTTCGCCTGGTTTCCCATTCCCATCCTGTATTGGAATTGGAAAGTCTTATCGTAATAATAATAATAATAATGTGATGGAATTGCAATGATGATGATGACGACGATTCCTCCTACGAGATTCTTCTTTTGGAGCCAGTCTAGCCTGTTATTGCTGCATTAAGTATGTATGTGAAAAGTAAAATAAATGATGAAACAGGATGTTGTTGTGGCAGATACTTTGGTCTCCATAAAATTCAGTTAGGTGGAAAATGTGAAGGTAATGGAATTATCGTGTAACTTTGTTAGTGGAAGAGGAAAGAAAAGAGGGTCGTACTTTACTAAAAAGCAGTGAAAATTTTGCGCCTAGCTGGTGTGAGAGTCCCCTAAACTGATTATTATTGTGCTACTGTGTTACAAGTTAAAAGTAACTACTACTACAAGCAGCAAGCAAGCAAAACCATAATGGAATGAGGTCACCTGTGTGTAGTTTTAAATTGCCAGTTTAATGGGGCCCTATCTCCAATTACCTTTAATTACATTTGATTAAAAAACCTACAAATAGTTGTGGAATTAGTGGAATCCACTTGTAAAATTTCACCTTCCAACAGAAACTAGTAGTAGTAAAGTAAATTCTTTTTACAGAGTGGAAAACCGGAGTGATTTATACTTCCAAACTGAAATCCTAATAACAATGATTCCCTATCGTGTAGGATAGACAAAATTTTCTTTTTACTACTAAAGTGTAGAAAAAAACTTACCGTGCGACCCAGATGATCCTTGTATGGAACCCATCGTGACAAAGAATCTCTCCAATATTCAAGATGAAACTGTTCCACAAATTCGCGTCCCAAACCATTTCCAAAGCGACCCTGGGATTCAGTAGCGGTGATACGGAATTCTCCAGCAAAATCGATTTCCAAGTATTCCTTTACTCCATTTGCGATTTGACGTTGCGGGCACCATGCACCCCCATTCGTCTCCGTACGTATTCTGAATGATAAATCAAACGAGAAAAAATTGCATTTAGATTTTATAACTTGATATTTATAGTTTGCATTTCACATTGTGCTTTTTCCCATTCTCCACTCCACTTTTCCTCTTTCTGCTTCTTCTCTAGAAACATTCTGGAACAATTTTAAAAGAAAATCTACGACTTGTCCTTACAATTCCTTTTTTGCTGCAGACGTAGAAAGAGAGAGAGAAAAAATGGAGTTGATTTACTTCAGTTCAAACTTTATAGTTCGACTGGCTTACTAAAAATGACTCCACTTCTAGAATGACCCATCATCATCGTTGGTAATAAAATGTGATGCCTTTACTATATCGAAACATGTATCTTTAAGGAACACTCTCTGCTGATGACGACATCATATTCGACTCATACATAGTACGACGATGATGATATTACTATTACAATAGTATTAATACATGACATTTTTATGAACATAAAAGTAGGGAAAAAATTTTCAAATGAAACACATGTGCTACCAGCAGTAACTGTTTCTCTTGTATGAAGTAGAAATGACTTTAAAAAACTTGTCATAGTTTTCCTATAAAAAATCTCTGCAAAAAAAGTTCGTTTTATCGCTGAAAACTACCACCATTGACACTCTCCATCATCATGCAGGTAATGGTAATAGCATTACACAACTTTTTATCGTTGTATTCTGCTGAAGAATGTATTACAGCCAAAATGCAATAACAATAGTTAACGCTATCTTGCTTCTGCCTTCCTTCTTCGGAGAAGAAGAAGGGTCGGATACAGAGCTAAATCAAAGAGTTGTAGTGAAAGTGAGAAATGACTTTTAGCACTGAAGAAGTTTTAATGTATTAAGAGAAGAAGTTGTCTTATTTTATGTCGTTTCCTTTTTTCATTTTAAACGATTATGACGAATTAAAACGAATTTTTAAGTGAAAATATAATTTTGGAGTTTTTCTGCATTTGCATATTAATTTTATTAGCATCTATTTGTATGCAGTACGAGTACGAAATGAATATAGTTATCTAATTGTGTATT
>JAHZNJ010001108.1:0-11036 GCA_027744475.1 Lepidocyrtus cf. sotoi NNG-2020 | reverse complement strand
TGGTGGTAGAATAGGGATTTTTGTTTTGATTATCATCACTTTATCACGAAAATTTATCTTGGATTATAGACCGGAGGAGTTTACATTTCGTTTACGTTACTCATTTCTCTAATATCTATGTGGTTGTTCTCAAATCTTCTCAGATCAGATCTCTTTCGTTTGCGTCTGGCACTCGTATTTCTTCTTCAAGAGCCACGCTGCTGTAAATTAAGACACGTCATCCCACTCGCATTGTCAATCATTGAATGGGAACTTGTTGAGAACGTGCTGTAACAAAAGCAATAATAAAAGCACAGAACCTTTAGCGCAGAAAAGGCATGCGTTGCGTTCTTTTTCTGATGATGATGATGATGAGAAGGAGATAGATGATGCGATAATCATCGAGAAATATGCATTCTTTTTTACACAACAGCAGATAAATAATTTTTTACTAGCATGGGCTTATTAAGACTTCCAAAAACAATTTATAATAATAATAATATTTTTAAATACCGCCTCGCTCAGCCTCAAGCTGATCTTGTCTTGGTCACTCATAATATAATAACTATTTATTATTTCAGATGATTAGCGATTATTATGATGACGATCTACTGATGATAATAATAATAATAATGATGATGCAAAAAAAACTTATTCAAATTCCAAACTGCCAGCCAACTATCAATGTCGTAGGCTGTGTTGTAGGTATCATTGTCTATTTGTGAGCAGCTTGTCATATCACATTTTGTGAAAAAATTATACTTTATTGAATTGCAAGAAGGAAAACAAAGTAAGTGGGAGCAATTCAAGTATTCAGGCATTGTCCATCACACGCTCGCTCACAAGCTCAGCTAAACACAATTCAACCGTTTTTTGTTTGTTCAATTCAGTGGTGGTGGTGGTGAAAAACTTCCTAAATAGATTTTAAGTGGATTCGAAGGGCATTTTACTTGGCGAATATTATTATGATAATGTTGCCGAATGTTAAAAAATATCCCAAAGTCAGAGAAAGGAGAGAGAATGACATAATGACAATGACAAGCAAATAAAAGATTGGCCTATTGGCCTACAACAAAACTAAAGGCCATTATGCAAGTTGCATAATAATGGATTTATAGAACAAGAGCACGATACTATATAGCTATGCAATAAACTAACGCTTTTTACGCTAATATACATAAATATTAGTTGTAACCCGGTGGCAATGGTGTCCGAGCAAAAATTATAGGACTTGACCAGAGGACAACTAAAGTGAAACGAGTTGTGTTATGAGCTGAGCTGTGGAAGAAGAAACCTTTCTTTCGCAGAGATTTTTTTCCTTTTCGCAAAAAAGTGTCATTTTTCACTACTCCGCCTCCTTACCAAGAACAAAAACAACAGCAGCAGCATCATCAGATCAGGAGCAGCAAGGAAATAAAATAAAATACGGATGAATGTAGAATGGGAATTAAACTTTAATCTCACACACAGAGAAAAAAAAACAATCTCGTTTTTCTCTTTTGTGGTGCTTCTGCTGGTGCGGTGGTTGAGTTGATATTTTGCAGTTCTTCGAAAGTTCTACTGCTAGTGTGGTCCTATTACAACGAGAACTGCTGTCCACTTCATTCTCATACCTTGTATATCTTCATCATCTTTCACAACCAAACAGAACAGAACAACAGTAATTCAATATACGACATAAGACGTCATTTCCCAACTGCCTCTCTCTCTCTCCTTCTTCTCTGATTTGACTTACATCGCAAAGCATCATCGTACTCGACTCTATTACTATTTGCTACTGGATTTTATTATATTTCATGAAAATCTCTTCTCTCTTTTCTCAGTCAATGCAGTAAAGTAGCACTTGACTTGGATTCTTTTCCTCCTCTATATTGCCACTGCTTATGTCATACAACAAGAAGAATTTTCTGCACGTTTCTGTAATAAATTGTGTCCACCACACACACAACACAACAAAACTCGTACAAACAATTTTCGTATAAAACAAGATATTACCGAAAAAAACGATACAAAACCAAAGTAAGAAAGTAGAAGAGTCTTTTCTGTTTTCTAGATTTTACTTTACTTTACAGAATAGCAGAGCTGAGAGTAAGAGAGAAATACAATAAAGTGCAACCATAACTTAATGGGAATGACAGCGAAAAAACAAGAGCAACAAAATTCCTCTCGGAAAATAAAAGTTTTATAAATGTGTTGTTGTTTCTCTTCCTCTTTATGTGCTTATCCTCCTCCACTGCTACTACTGCTATTGCTGGAATAATTCACTTTTACCCATTTTAGGTCAGTTTGTTGATCTTTTTTCTCCCTCTCTCGTTCTCCCTCACTCCAGTAGAATTCTAAAGAACTCTCTTTACAGAGTAAAGCGTAGTGAATTCGAAGTGAAGTGAATGCGGCTTTTGGTTTACTTGCCCTGTGTGAGAGAGACTACTTCATCCGCTTATATATAAATAATAATATAATTGCAAACATTTTTTACCAGCAGAGCAACAACAACAATTTTTGCTGGAATTGTTTAGTGAGAGAGAGAGATTCCATTTTTCCATCTGTGGCCATAATTGTGTTTTAGATGGGAATGTGAGAAAGTACTACAGAATACGAAAGAAGCAAAGTAGAAAAGAAAATATATTTTTTTCTCTTGTTTTTGTTTTCGTGTGTGTAATTTCTGAAGTGTCAGTGAGGAAACAAACTCTTCTTTTTTGACGTAAACGAGTAATTTAGAGAAATGGATCCTTCTCCTCCGTTATTAAAGATGAATTGTTGCAGTCAGCTCTAGAGAAGGATTGATGGAAGATGAGGAAGGAAGTTTTTGCTGTGGTGGTGGAGAAAGAAAAATGGAGAAAGTGTTAAGCAAAAGAAATAGCCATAACGGAAACGGCGGCAGCAGCAGCAGCGGAAGGATTCGTGATAATTCAACTCATCAGGGACTTTACAATACACAGTGTAAAAATAATTTGTCAGAATCATCGTCAGAAAAATCTTGGAATCCCTTCAACAGAAGCTTCTTCCTCTCCTCCAACAACAATCAGAACCATACACAATCTGTGCTGATGGCATTTATAAGTTTACTTTTGGTGACGAGCATCCTCGTCCCCGGAAGTGGATGCTATAGGGGACCCAGTCTACATTCGGAAGTTGAACGGATACCTCCAACTTCTCAGTTCGGATACAATGAGATGGTTTAAGGGAGTGGATAAGGAGCCGTTGCAATTAATGAGACCTAACCTGGAGCCAGCAATTATCTGCAGGGTTTGGCATACAAGTAAGTATACTGATGCGCTGCTTTTCATTCTTTACAAGAAAATATTTTATGAATTCTTTCATAAATTTAAGAAATTTGATCCGCTTTGTTTTGAAAATCTTTTTATGTGACAGTTTTGAAATTAAAGTAGAATTACTTTACGGAGGAACGTGATAAATGAATATTTTTCATTTTGTCTTTATGAAAAAAAACAGGTTTGCGAGGAGTTGGGCTTGTCTCCGAAGACCAGAACGTGTGTAACATCAGCACTCAGGAAGGAGTTCAAGGTTCCGACAAATACCAGACATTATCCACCTCAGCCTCCAGGCTAGTGTGGAAGCTCTGGCAGAGACCAAATCCCCCTCCAATTGGTGCCGTTGCCATATCCTTCAAACCAGCAAAGTTCCTCGCAACAGATTTAAATTCGACGGTAATCGGCTATTTGGATCCAAGCAAGTTCCTCGGCTCAGGGATATTCCCTAACCAAGCCGAGCCTTCCACGAGCTGTCTTGTCTTGACTGAAATAGAGCCGGAGAGATATGAGCTGAGCGATGTGCAGCTCAAGAGGAATAAAGGTTTCATCGAGGAAGATATTGTTCTGGCATATGGAAGATTGAAATATGAGATGCCATCATCAACTGCCGACGGCAGCAGCAGCAGCTCCATCAATTCTCAACAGGATAATAATAAGGAAGAAGAAGAATGGACGTCAGGAGAAGATGTTGTACAACTCAAACCGGAATCCAATGAAATTGGTGGAGGAGTAATCATGGTGGGAGACCTAAGCAAGAAGGGGAAAGTTGAGAGTATCCTGTCATACGAGACAAACACTCTGGACAGCTGGGGTCAGGGATATCTTATGGCGAAGGGGCTACACACATCCATCAAACTTGAGGACGGATCTACTAAAACTATTGAGTGGGGGATCCCATCCACCCAAGCAGGTATTTACTTAAATTATATTGTGTAATTTGACCCAATATTTTTTACACACGTGTTATTGTTGGCGATATGGATGGCGTTAACTTACACATTTTGGTTTTTACTGCACGCACTTATTTGGCCTGGTTTTTGCCGTTTACCATTTACCCTCTAACCCTCTCATTATTCCCCTCTACTGCACGCACTTATTTGGCCTGGTTTTTGCCGTTTACCATTTACCCTCTCATTATTCCCCTCCATCACTTCAAAATAATACTCCAGAGAAGGCTGATATTGTTAAGCTACGAAACTTCACTTTCTTCGCCCATTTTTTATTCAGGAAGCTAAAAAGCAAAGTCTCTCCATGAATAAAGAAAGCCCTCCTCGTTTTCAACAAATCCTATTTTCCCTTTTCACTTTTTATTATTATTTTTGTGAATCGAATAGCCAAAGCCAAGTCAATGCGTAAGGCGTAAAAGTATAGAATTACCTTGTAAATTGGTAGACGTAGTATAAAGTAAACGTGTTTTCTATTTCTTTCACTCTTCTCTTCACTTCTTCCTTTCTCTATTTCTTTTCTGTCTATCTACTCCTCTTCTGTAGGAAATAAAATTGGAAATCGTATCGTATTTGATACGTGACGTGGTTTTCACTGCCGTGCTGCTGGTATCACGCTACAATTTCCAAGCAAACAAGCAAAAGCTTACGCAGTTAGTTCCAATGCTGATGTTTTTGTGTGCTAAGCTATAGCAGCAAAGCAGTTGAAGAGCTACAAATAACATTCACGTTTTTGTTTATGGGACATCTCTCCTTTTCACATTTACTCTTTCCTCCGAGTTTTTTTTCGATTAGAAAGAGAAAAGTGAGAAGCAGAAGGCGAAAGGAAAGGATACGAAGAAAGAGTTGTGAAAGGATAATAATAAAGGAAGTGAGATTGGGAGAGAAAGAGTTAAAGTCAGACAAAGAGGTACGTCATATTGCGGTACAGCAGAAACTTTTCGGGTTTTACGTATTGATTTCATGGCCTCGCTTACTTTTTGGCTGTTGTAACGGATGATGATCATCTGTGAATGTGAAGGTGGCATGGTGGATGAAACAGAAGCAGCAACAGCAGCAGCTGGGGGTGCTCAATTTACTTTTAGTTAGGTGGCTCATGGGCTATCAATTCCCATTTTTATATATAACAATAGGCATCAATATCAAGTAACATTTTCCCCCTAATATTTATTATGAGAGATCATGTTAAGCTTTATTATCTCTTCTCCCCGCCCGGTGGATATTTTTTTGTATGCGATATGCGATGCGATTATTTCGCAATATGTAAAAACAGGATTATAATAAACCTGTACAGAATGAGAGTATATTGGGGAGACAGCATGGCAGGTTTTTGTATCTGTGTCTCTCTATTATTTTCCAAAAAGCTCATAAATTGGGCTATAAATGGGGGAGATGTGGATATACGGGAAATATATTTTTACTTCTTTGCTTTTGGCAAAAAAAACAGGAAAAGGAATGGAGGGAAGAGAAAGCTAAAGCTTTGTTGTAGATTCTACTTTATGAAAAAAAAACAGTAATTCCTTTTATACTGCTTGTTAGATGATTATTGTTATGGAGGATAGAAGATAGGTCTTTGTCTGGCGATGAATTTTCTTTCAGAGAAGCGTATTTACAACATCGCGAGCATGGAGGAGGAGAAACAAGTGTGTGTTGTTATTGTCAGTGAAAATGATTGTGGATGACACGTACTTTGATATTCGTTCACGACCACACGTCTCCTTTTTCGTCCTTTCCTTTCATGTGCAACTTTATAATGGAGTCCGTTCTTTATTTTTGACTTTTCTAGTTTTCTACATCTCTTTATACATTTTTCTCTTTTTCTTTTTTATTCAGGAAAAACGGAGACAATGACGGCCGTAGCCGAGCTCGCTCCAGGGACAGGTCTGAATGTGACCCTTCGTGGAACTCGAATAGATGGTGAGATGAGCTACTGGGCCACTCTGAAAACTCTCTTCAAAGATGGATCCTCCTCCACTCGTCTCCTTGAAGGACATCGGAGAATAAAGGATATCCAGGATATAAGGTTGGAGCACAGCAAAATCTATTTCTTGTTTAATGACTCCATCGTACCAGATCCAACGACGACGACGACTACCTCCATCTCCTTGAAGGACATCGGAGAATAAAGGATATCCAGGATATAAGGTTGGAGCACAGCAAAATCTATTTCTTGTTTAATGATTCCATCGTACCAGATCCAACAACGACAACGACTACCTCCACCACAACAACTACTCCAGTACCTATGGACCTCATGGAGCCTATCGCTGGCGTTGGTGGAGGAAGTCTGGAAGATGATGAGGAAGGGGATGAACCCCAAATGGAGAACGCTTTACCAGTTGAGAGTCGAAATGAGTTTTTGGCTGATCAGGGTCACCAGCACCATCATCATAATCAAAATGGATTCATGGGGAATTCCCCGTCTTCGGTTACGCGTCCCCTTGAAACCCTTTTAATAGCTTTTCTTGGTTTGGCTTCGTTATTCTTGGGGAAGAGAATGAGTCTGTGTGCCACTTAAGCAAAATGCTTTGACAGTGCTTAATTAAGAATCATTAATAAAAATCAGTCTTTTAACCAAAAAAGGAAGAAAAGAAACGGAAGAAAATAAGTACATATAAAAATATCATGGAGCTCGCTATTATTATACAAACAAAAAATAAACTTTTAGCTTTAGATTCATATATAAACCATACTATATATATATTTACGTGCGTACTGTAGAGTGTAATGAACAAAATATTAATATTATTATGATTATTAAGTAAATGTAATATTTGTATGTATAATAATGTGTATACTCTGCCTTTACAAAAAAAAGTTTTAAGATTTATTCTAAAAGAATGAAGATGCTAAAGCTAAAAAATACCCAACCATACATTTACTTACTTCCAAAGCCATTTGTCCAAAAACTATTTTGCTGATCTGTTTTATTTTAAGTAAGCCTTTGCGTATTTTTAGTCCTATAATGATTACATTACGGAATTCAGCGTAGAAGTAGAAGAAGCACAGCAGCGAAACGGCAGCTTTCCCTCAGATATGATTCAGCTTTATTATTTTTATCATAAAAAATAATTTTACGAAGTCGGAGCCAGGTTTATGAATGACGCCAGAGAGAAGTCACCGACGTGAACAGAATATACATTCATCATAACATTATCTCTCTTACTCTCTATAAAAATTTACTTTTTTGTGTAGATTAATTTGTATTATTAAGTAAAAAACTATTACGTAAGTATTTACCTTATTTCACTTATGAATGATGATTATGATATTATTTAGATTTAAGAATATAAAATTTTAATTGCAATTATTATGAAATGTGTAATACTGAAATAGTCATAAAATAAAATATATATGATAATTAATTATGATGATACAAAATATATTAAAAAATCTTTAATTAATTTTTAATTAAGTACAAGAGCCTATATACAAATTAAATAAATAAATACTAAATATATATTTAAATGATTAAAATTGTGTAAAAAATCATGAACTTTTAACGAGCGTTACGAACAATTATTTGAGAATGGAAATATTTACAGAGAGGGCGACGACAGATTCATCATTATTATTAAGCTATTATTATTAAAGGAAATGAAATGGTATGAATTTATTATTATCATTATTATTAATGCGAATTTGTGGTGAAGAGAATTTAATGATGATGATAATGTCAGGTTGGAAAAAGTTGGGAGGAAAAGTTTATAAAAATAAAATGTGTGTGAAATAACTTGAAGACGGAAGATTGACATAATTTTTTCTGCATAATAAGATCATTTATATTAATAAAGAAAGTGGAATGATGAAAAAGTGAAAGGTAAGGCAACTCAGAAAACGGCAAAATGCATGGGAATAGAAGCGTTCAAATGGAAAAAACTTTCATATGAGTATAAGTATGTCATTAGAGAAGTCATTTATAGAATTGGGAACTGTTATCTATCATCATTATTGAATTTCCAGGAATAATAAATGAAATTTGAAAGCCTGAAGTTTTGAAATTTTTCGGCATTTTGAATTCAATTTGAAACTTTTCTGACATAGCAATTACAGGTTATAGTTAAGTATATATTTATCTGAAGAAACTTTTAAGTCACCAGATGCGCAGATTATATATATCTGCGTGCTGAATAAAAATTTCATAAAACATTATGAGCGTTTCACCTATCACAATAAAAATATCAATAACTTCAATACATGCGTAATTCCATGATCCATACGGGGCAAATGAAGATATTCTTCCTCTTCTGCATCTAATCTAATGGAAAATACGATATTTCGAAGAACCACATATGACCTATTTTAGTCCTCGCTTTTCTTTTTCTCTCTCTTTGGTAAGTAACTTTAGTCAGGCAAACAATCCGTAATCCAATCCAATTTTCAACAGCATGCATGAGCAGTAGCAGATGGCAAAAAAAGGAATTGTTCTCTCTACCCATACTCAACTCCTTTGTTTTTTTTTTCTCTCTCTCTCTCACTCTGGATGGTATTCGATGCATTACTCCAAGATAAATAATATGATTTGTGTCACTTTCAAGATTTTATCTTTTGTCTTGTACCGTGCAACTGGTTGTGGCACTCCAATTAACTTTTTTTTCTTATTCTCCATCTTCTTCTTTCTTCGTCGTGTCGTGGCGTGAAGAGATAAAATTACTTCACAAATAACGTGAAAATATAAGATTCTTATCCTACTCCGTCTTTGCTTTTCACTTTTCTTCTTACCTACTTGTCCTGCTATGTAGCTGTACTTATATCCATGTTTTGTCACATTTTTGCGAAAAATCTTATTTCATACCAAAGAAAGAAGCTCAACGTTTATTTTGATGTAATGTAAGCTGTAAGCTTCATCACCTTCTTCTATTCTCTAGTTTCGCTTTCATAGGAAAGGAGAAAGAGACAGAGAAAAGAAAAGTACGCACAATTTACGTGTGCTGCTGCTGTTTCTGATGCTCTGCATTTCTTCATACTCATACAAAAGCTTGTCAGCCGACTTAAGACTTGTCTCATTTCTGCGTTTTAGGAAGACATTAATCTTGTTGCGGAATGAATTCAAAGTGACATCAAGCCGGAATAGAATGGAGCTGGGACACTGTCGTTGATAAATGATTCCTGTATTTTAAATCTCAACCGCTCGTCTTCTCTCACTTTCCTCTCTCTCTTTCAGCTCTCAACCGTTTTCTGTTTACTTCGTGGAGATGAGAAGCCAACCACCTTTTTACTTACCTACCTACCTTTATACTTCTTTGAATCCCTTGAAGAAATTTGTTGAATTTTGCCGCAAAAACTGGGAACCTGAACCTGCTCTTTCTTTTCCTTTTATATAATTTCTTTTTTCTTTCATTGTGTTGTGTTGTGAACCAAGCAAAGCATCTTCGTGAAATTTCTGCAGGCTTCCTTTCTTTACTCATTCCATTCAAGATTTATACCCATTTAAAATTTATTATAGAGGAAAACTTTTCGGCGAAATAAAAATCTGTTGTTGTACTATGGTTTTGCTCACAAGCCATGCCAAANCTATGGTTTTGCTCACAAGCCATGCCAAATCTTACTTAAGTCAAGTCACAGGTGTGAATTTTCATCTTTTACGTTGCTCGTGTGCTCATATTAAAGATCTCAGCATGGATTCTTCTACAACAGCAGCAGAATAGCTTTAACTTCTTTCTTTTCAAAGTTTCTCACTCATTCATCCTTCTTCTCCTTGCGTCGTCGTCGGACTCCGTTTAACTACGCCACGGCTGCTGCTTCAGCTCAGCTCATAGTGAACGCAGAATTTTTGCTCACTCACAGTACAACAGAGAGCAGCGCTCAAAACCGTAAGGATAAATGACAGCAGACTTGACCCTGAACTGAAAGATTAAGGTTTTTGATTCTTATTGAAATCACTTTTCATTAATTTGCCCTTCACGAGCCACCGACAGTGCGAGTCGAGCATAATATAATAGTGAGATCGAAGTTATTTGAATTCATTTACAGTTTGTGTGGTGGTGGTGGTGAATTGGTGAAGGTGATTTTATGACATCATGCTCAATGCTCGCCCTCATTATTAAAAGCAGCAGAGAGATAGAGAGAAGAGAGGTCTTTTAGCACGATAAATAATCTTTTCTTCTCTCCATTCTCTGTTGTCCTGTCAGGCTTAACGAAGTTGCCTGGTTTAATTTACGTCAAATTTATTATCAAATTTAAATGAGCGTTTGAGAGACAGATAGAGAAAAGTGCTGGCATGATGTGTGGACTAAATACACCGTGACAAAAAAGTGACAAAAATGACAATGAAAAAAGAACAGGATACGGAACATCATTACAATATCATCATCACATCAGCATAGCATAGCGCCAGCCTCCGCAGCAACAACCATGAAAGGCTCTAATGAATAGATAGATACCAGCAGTCAGTCTGTCAAGAAACGGAAACAAAATCTGACGGGCATTTGACTAGAAAATAGTGGGAGTCGGAGGAGTGAGAAGTGAGTCGAGTACCACTTTACTCACTTACTTTCCATATTGGCATGAAAATTTTCTTGTTCTCTTTCTCTCTCTCTCTCTCTCTTTCCTAATTTTATTTAGTAAATAAAGTAAACTATACAGTCTCTTATTTTTGCTTTTGAGAAGATTCACATGCTGAAGCTGAATGAAACAACGACGCAAAAGTGAGAAGGAGAAGAAGAAGAAGACGAAGAAGAAAAAGAAGCAGCTTCACTCACTCCACTATCTGAAACTAACTGATAATGAGCCTAAAACTGTCCTTTCCTTTCCTTCCTCCGTGACAGGCCATTAGGCATAGCAGCAATGTTCCTTTTCCGTTACACTAGATTGAGCTTATTTTGAAAAGAAGGAGGAAAAT
>JAHZNJ010001107.1:0-10077 GCA_027744475.1 Lepidocyrtus cf. sotoi NNG-2020 | reverse complement strand
CTCTCTCTGGTTTATGTCTCCATTTGTGTCGCGATATTTTTAAAGTTTAATGCAATTTCGAAAATAGGTAAAGAAGAAGAAGCAGAAGGGAAAATGCGTTTAGAAAAATTGGAAATGACTGCTGTGGTGGCGACGTAACGTTAAAGCGCAGACGGGAGACGACTAAATTGATGACGATGGGATGTGAACTCGAACTCAGTAAAAATTTTTATGTAATATGCTTAACCAAAGCTTGATGATGATGATGATAATGACAATAATAATAATGATGATGATTTGGTGGTGGTATGGTGCTTGGTTGTGTGTGTTAAATTTTTTTCCTTCGACTCAGCTGCTACAAAAATATTCTTAAGAAGTGAAGTGGGAAATATATGATAATAAGCGGAAAGAAAATGTTTTGTCATTCTTCTTGGAAAGATTTTTTATGGAAAGTGTTCTGTTCTCCTCTCTCATATAATGATTATGATTGTAGGGGAAGCGGAAGGAAGGAAGAAGCAAAAAAAGTTACAATCTTCTTCCAGAAAAGACGTTTTAAAAGAGAGAAGAAGAAGCTGTTTTTGGCTTTAAAGGGAAGGGAAAAGAAGCAAACCAGAAGCCCATCTAGGGAATTGGGTGGTAGTGGTGGTGGGATAAATGGAAGATGAAAAAGGAAAGAGGAAAGGTCTTCTTCTTCCTTTCAAAAAGGGGATTGTGAGAAAAAGCTTAAATTGTAGTAGGAAAGAGGAAACTTATTATTAAACTCTCTATTTTTAAAGCACAAGAAGAAAACTTCCTTCCTTCCGTGGAAAGCTAGCAACAAAAAGGGAAGGAAGGAAGGAAAGAGGAAAGAAAAATAAAAAGTGTAATTTTGACTTTCCTCATAATTTTTAAACTTTTACTTTTTACAATAGCTTCTTCATCGTTCTCTTTCTCATACACAGCTTAATTCTTCAAGGGTAAGATATAAACGTATATTATAAACGTTATCACCACCACGTGCCCCAACAAATTAATATCGTGGGATGACAGACAGACAACAATTTAGGAAAAGATACGGACTGTGAAGGCAAAAAACGAAAGAGGGAAGAAGTCAAGGCAAAAATGTAAACTTAATTTAGGAGAAGAGGAAAAGAAGTAGATTTCAGTGAAGCTGCGTAAACTACGCAGTAAAAATATTAATAATGTTTTTTACAATTTGTCTAAAATGTTCTTAAATGGTCTGCTACTGCTGTTGCCGTTGCTGCTCTTTAGGAAAGTTTTTTTGAGTAATTTCCATTTCCATTTTCTCTCTCGAAGCAAAAAATAGAATGGAATAGAATGAAATTGGAAGGAAAGAAAGGAAGGAAGGAAGAGGACAAACCCGAAAGCGAGAGTAGTATATTTTTATTTTATTTTTCTGTGTGTAATGTGAAGGGGAAACTTGCTCTGCTCTTATGTAAGTAAGTAATTTCACTCAAAAACTGAGTTATTATTCCCTTTCCCATTTTTGTTGGAGGAGAGCTAGAGGAAGATTCAAGAAGCCAGACATAATTTTCCCCTGAAGGAAAACAAGAGTTGAAGAGAGAGAGAAAGAGAGAAAAGGCAGAAGAGGGACCGGAAATGGGTACAGGAGGTAATAAATATAAAAACTAGCTAAAATATTTAACAAATTGCAATCATTCAACTAGATAAATTATAGACCGAGGCTGTTCTGCCAGTCTCTCAGTTCGTTCTCTCTGTGCTTTTGCTGCTGCTGTGCAATGAAAATGGAAATGGAGAAAAAGAACAGGAAGAAGAATATTTCTACCTTCTGAGCAGATTTCGGAAGTGAAAATGAATAAATCAGAATGCTCATATGTTACGTATTTCAACAACCAGTTCCACAAAATTCCTACTTTCCTACAATAAAAAAGAACAAAAATGGAAGCGAGATAAAAACTATACAAAACAAAACACAGAGAGAAAGATATTTCATGAAAGGGAATAAATTTGATATGTCAGAAATGTTCTTTCTCGATGTAGCTCTGCCATAATAAGTCCTTCTCTTCTTTTACGTAAGTCTAGACCAAGTTGAGTTGAGCAAAATTGGGAATCACATTAACCCAAAAAATATATATCCAATTCCCGTGAAAACAACAAAATCGTTTTTGTTTTTTATCCCAGTTTAAAGAAACAAGTAAAGCAACAGCAGCAGCAGCAGAAAAAAACAATTGAGAAAAGTGGAATGAAAAGGATCATCAGAGAAAAAAATTTGTGCAGTTTTTTAGACTGAGACTCTGCCACCACAGCTACTACGGCCGAATGCATGTTTTGGCTGAACTGAAGAAATAGAAAACGTGACGGGGCAGGATGGCGACACGCCATATAAATAGTTCACAGATAAATAAATTGCACTACCACCACCAACCACCACGCACTGCCTTACCATTTACCATCATCATGCCATAGCATCATCCGCATCCCAATCTAAAAAAAGAAGAGGAGAAAAAAATAAAACGGAAAAAGTTGCTACTTTTCTCTCTTTTCCTTCTTTCTTTCTTTTTTATGGAAAAAAGTGTCTAGAAGTTGCTGTTATTACTGGGAAAGCTTAATTAAGCCCATTTGTTATGTCAAGTAGCCACTTTCAAACATTACTACATTGCTCGAGCGAAATTCCTCCAACTCCAACTCCGTCTCCCACGAGAGGGGAAGATGAGTCCAAAAGTCCAGTCCATCCATCCATTCATTCATTCTCTAAAACCACCATTACACTACTGCAAATAGTAGCAAAGAGACGGAAATGCGTAGGGGTTTTTTGTGTAGCGTGGTCGAGTAAAAATAGAACTTACTTATTTGGCTCCTTCCTTCTTTCTACGTATTACGACTTGGATTCTCTGAGATAAATAAAAAGCTTCATCTCATCAACCTAATCATCATCATCATCAAGAGCTTGATCGTCATAATGGTCTTCAGTCTCATTGTTAAGTGGAAGTAGAAAGAAAAAAAAACATGTCATATTGTCAACTCAAAGAAGTACGTACAAACAGAAAAGAGAAAAACTATTCCCATATATTTTTTTCCTTTTTCTCTCTTTAAGATTGAAATATGTACAGTGCACTTTATTCTTCTTCTTTCCCGTTTATTCTTTCACTTTATGTTTTCTTTTTTTTTCTAAAAGTAAAAGTTTGTTTACATTTCATTTGTAAAAAACACAACTATTTTATTTGTAATGTGGACGAGGATGTGAATGCGGAGAGGAGTGGAAAGGAGACAAACATTAAACTAACTATAATAAAGCTAGTTCACAAGTTTAAACAAGCAAACCAAATGCGGCTCTGAATTGCTTGCGCACAGTCCCAAGTGTGTTCATTTAAAGGAATGAAATGAAAGAAAAACAAAAGAAAGAAGAAAAGAAAAAAATATTATTATTTTTGTTAAATTCTCTTTAAAGTATTTTTATTAGCGCTTTGCTTTTCTTGCAGATTCTTTGCTGTTGCTTTTGATGGTGGTTTGGTTGGTTTATTTGCAAGACAATTGCAATACAATCTTTTTATCATAAAAAAATTCTTTAAAAGTCTAAATCCAAATCTAAATCTCAAATAAAACTAATGTAAGCAAGTTCTATATTAACCAAATCAAGCCACACAAAATACTTAATAGTATGCAGAATGTAAGTATTAAGTATGTAGATCTGCTTTAAAAATCCTTGAATTATTAACTGTTTTATAACCTCACTTACCCTAAAATCCTGAAAAAACAAAAGAGAAGTAAAATCTACAAATAAAAAACAAGAGAGAATTGTTTAAGGACATGTTTTTAAAAGAATGGAATTGTCTTTTCTTCCACTACTACAAGAAAACAAGTAAAACAAACATTCTTTTCCACCACCACGCCATCAACCTTTTCTTATTTTTATCATTGTATAACGTAACTTAAGATAATAATATGCTATTTCTCGCAGTTCCTTGATATTTTTATTGCAGGGGAATAAAATCTGATGATGTCTCCGTATTCCGTATAACTCTCCCTTTCTTCCTCTTTCCTTTTCTTTTTTATATAAAACAGCGGAAGAAGGAAGAAAAGCAGAAGAAAACTTTCCTCTTTTATTTTGTATTTTCACTTCTTGTTCCTCCTTGTTCCTATTTTTATGGCAACCCCAGAGATCTTTGATGGAAGGAAAGAACCAAGCAAGGAAGGTTACTTTGCTACTGTTTCCCGTTCTAGTCTTGATTTTGAAGTCAGTCGGAGTCACTTTTAGTTAAGAAGCTCTATTTCAAGGAGGTTTTATAAGGTTTTATCTTTAAATGTGTAGGGATGAGTGCCCCCTACAACAAGAAAGAAAGAGATGAGGGGAAATGGACTGCGATCTTCTTTTGGATAAAGTATAAAGAGTAGAATAGAACACATGGTTCATTATCTTTACAACTGGATTTGTAGCGCAGCTTTCACATTATATTTTTACATGATCTCCATCTTCTTTTTCTTCATCTTCTCCCCTCATCTTTCTGGCTTCTCTTAAAATAAAAACGAAAACCTCCTCCTCCAACTCCAATTTTTATAAGAAGACAAAACGAGAGAGAGAGAATAAAATAGACGTACATCCATTTACTCCACTAAAGCACAGGCACAGAAGAAGAAAAAAGTAAAGAAAAGTCTGATTCAAGACTATCATGATCATGATATTCACGCGCCCCACTCCAGACAGAAAGTGAAACCAGAGCAGTTGTAAAATGGAACGTGGCTTTTTTTACAACATTGGCAATGCCATGCTAGAAAAAAATAAATGCCATTGTAAAACTATGCAACAAAGTAAGTATGTATTTAATGCAATGCACATAATAAAAGTTCATGTTCTGAAGAAGATATTGCACCATCTTCATCATCATCATCATCATCATCATCAGTATTCCCTTAGTACATGATGTCATGTCATTTCCACTCTACTTTTCCCAAGTTAGTTAATTTTTCTGCTCTCACTCTTCCTTTCTTTCTATTTTTTAATTCTTTGTCATAATCCACTAACTCCTACGCTGCTCTTATTAGGACAAAAAAGGCTAAAAAGAGAAATGAGGTTATCCTGTGTCCTTCTCTTTCACTTATGCCATTTGTTTTACTTTAAAACGTGGAAAGCCCTTAGCTGGACAGATTTTGTATTCTGCTGTTGACACCGTGCATAGAAAGATAGTCGCTAAATAACTAATTGGAAAGTAGAGCATGAAAAAGCAAGGGACATCGTATCACATCACATTGCTGATGTTTTTTGGCGTGAGGACAGCAATAATTGTCGACTTCTATCTGCAGGACTACAAAAAGAAAGAGAATAATAATTGATGCCAGAATACATTCATTTGCAGCAGATCTTTCCTTCTTCTTCCTCGTTTGTGCTACCGCGCCGCGTTCTCTCTGAAATACTTTTGTGGATGAATTCATGTGAATGTATTTTGCAGGCCAACTTTTACTTGAGGGGGAGGTGGAAGAGAAGTTGTTGTGAATTAAATTGGACTTGTTTTCCGGTGCACTACTCGTCAACAAAATCAGCAGAAAGAGCTGCTGCCGCTGCTGATACTGCAGGAAATGAACTTGGCATTGGTTCTGCTTTAAGTAGTTTTGCTTTTTGTAAAGTTAGTAAAATGAAAAGCTTGTCATAGTCATGGATTGGTTTCATGGTAGTTGAATAAAACGAAATTGAAGCTTGAAAGTTTACGCCATTTGCATGACAAAACCAAAAATTGAGAAATATATTTCGTAATATGTAAAATATTGCGTAGTTTAATAATAAAAATGTTATATGAAAGATATGTTGTTGCTTCTGTGAGATGAAACTCCCACTTCCGGATGAAATTTAATTTCGAGTTAGCAGAATTGCAATATTTATTTTATTATTTCAAAGCCATCGATGTTTTTTGTTTAAACGACAACGGGTAAACGCAGATACAATAACATCATCATCACTATCCTGGTCTGTTACAAATATATTATTGAATTATAATGTACGCAAGAGAAAACAAAAAAGGAAATTGTAATTTGTTAACAAGCACTTTTTGTTTGTCCAGTAACATTTTATTATTAATAAAATTTATTCCCCTCAGTAAACATTTGTCTCAATAAAACTTTTTAATACCAAAATTCTCTCAAATATTTGTATTATATGTTTAATTTTAGCTTTCATAAAGCTTTTGTTTGTAATTGTATTTTGATATTAAACAAGATCGTCAACGAATATATGTGCTAAACATGATGATTTCTTCGTCCACTTTTCAAATATTAGTTCTGTCCTGTCAGTCATCTACAGAGCTCGACAAAGAATACCTCTTAACCAAATTAATGTTTAATGAAAGAGAATTTAATCCTTCTTTGTCAAAGAAGTTTCTAATATCGTATTTCGCAACTTTTTTTTGGAAAAACTCAATGTTTTCCATACCATTCTTTGTTCTTTTTCTTTTGTTCTCGTTGATTTTACTGATTCCAAATAATAAGATAAAACTAAAACAGAGAATCTTTTTGATGACATGACATTGACAGGGAATCTCTTCTTACATCCTACAGGCAACTTACTTATGCACGTAAAACTTTTCAAAGGCTCTTTGCAAATTACGAATTAAAAGGTAAAACTAATAATTATAAAAGGTTTTATGTTCCAACTCATTTTAGCTTAATTACGAGATAAAATGCAGATCTACCTTTTTTCTTTCAATATTCCTTTTTTAGTTTTTTGCTTAATTAATCTATTTTTGTTCGCATCTAATTAATTAATTAAATAAAATAATTTTCTTTCTCAGGGATGCTGTCCTGTCCCTGTCCATCTTTCAATAACTCAAACATTCAATATTACCTATTCCTTATGCTAATAACGTCAATTCGATGCTTACTTTTCCTCTTATCATCATTGATCCACCCTTGCCAGCAGCTTCAGCAGCATCCAACCATTCAAACCGGATCTCACCAACCAACCAGCCAGCCAACGACAAGCAAACCATAAGCACGGTAACGTATCTCCAAAAGATTAGTATACACAGCTTTTTCGATTTTTTTTTCATTCTTTTTTTGCTCTCCGACTGCTTCTCCGATGATAATAAAAGTTAATTTCTAATAAAACTCGCAATTAGTTCCAAACTTTCATAAATGAGCACAATACCTACATCTACATCCCTATTTGGTTTCTCCGTCCTAACTTTTCTTTCATCGTAAATTCTTTATTCTTTCTAGTCATAGTAATTCTAATGTTGTGCCGTGCATGTGATCTTATATTGATATGATAGCATCATCGATTCGTTAGAAGAGGAGAATATATCTAAATTAACATCGCATCGTCATCATCAACCTCATTTTTATTCTGTTCTATCATGCGATCCACCACCACCAAAAAACCCAGCAGCAGCTTCCAATGCAATCCAACTGAAGCCATGCATTGCTTACTTACTTGCTTTCACGGAGCAATAATAATAATAACGGGCGAAAGCGCATTCAGCTATGACTTTGACGAAGATTAATTAGGAAAATGTACCAACCATCAACCATAACTACTACCACCACCGCCACATTTGCAATCGTTCATATATATCGTAATATTATGTGATGTGATATCGTCATTCGCCATCGTACAGCTAGCATAGAAAGAAAAAATATGAAGTCATTATCATCCTAATTACTGAGATGGAATGTGCACATTCATTATTATTGAAATTTTATAGTTAGAATTATGTGTATGTCTGCCTGTGCATGCATGCATTCGATTCACTCACTACGCGTAATAATAAACGTAAGTAATTTCATCTCTGGTGATCATTCTACATTCTACATTTTACAACTATCATGTTAAATTAAAATGGGGAATCGATATGTTCATCTTTCTTTTTTCTTTCCTTTGCGTTTTGGCTGAATTGAAATTGAACTCGCTTGGTCTAGTCTAAAACTAGAAGCAAGAAATATGGTGGGTCGGTCGGTAGATAATGATGCGATGCGATGTAATGCTGGCTTAGTTTGACTTGGCTTGGTTTTTTTGTCATCCTCCCAAAAAATCCATGCGTTTTCGTTGTTGCAAAAACTTTTTTGGAAAATGACTTTTCTCTTTAAAAGGAGATAAAACATTTTCGTTTTCGATAAGAATGTTTTCGGTAAGTAAAAAGTAAAGTATGAGCACGAGTAAGCATTAAAACAAAATTTCCTTTAGTTTGCAAAAAAAAAATGTTTTTTTTGGCAAACATCGTCTTATGGAAAAAGTTATTTCATTTCACATGATAATGATGATGATGGCGATGTTTTTCAGATCATATAATATTTAGTAATTTGTAATGAGAGACTAGGTTCGCGGAGAAGATGAAGAAGAGAAAATTGATCTCAATTCAACATCAGAATCTGCAGCTGCAAGGTTTTATTCCGGGGGTAATTTTCTTACATTTTGTATGGTTATTACATACATAGATTGAGAGCACACTTTCTTGTAGAATACATGTATAATAAAATTGGGACTTGGGAGAGGGAAACGTAGATGAAAATGGAAAGTAAGTAAGCTTCACTTTATTAAAAAAGAAAATTTTAATGCTTTTTACTTTCAAGAAAAAAATATTCTTCATTCTTCATGATACGGTGGGATATGGTGGGAAGCTCAACAGCTGCTGCTTTCGTAGTACATCACATAGAAGCAGCACAGCATTGCTTCAATATCATTTCCAGTTGTGTGTAATATCGTTAATTGAACTTTCTTTTCCTACTTAATATACGCAAATACATGTACAGTACATAATATTTGAAGAAAGTTGAACAAGGCAAAATCTATTTGCTATTCAAACATATAAATACATTTATAAATTACAATAGCTACGATGACATGGCATGGTTGCTGCAATGTTAATCTAAACAAAAAACAGACACTTAAATTCGCTGCTTATGATGCTACAATTTATAATGTTTTAAGCTTGATTTAATCACAAAAATACCAAAAAAAAACGTCAACAATATCAGTCTGTTCTATTTCTTCAAAATTGACTAATAATTTAAGACAGCAGCTGCTTAATTCTAATTTAACACAGCAGAGTTTTGCTGCATTTTATAAATTTCTATTTTGCCAATATTGGTGAAACTAAAATCAAATCCAATGTTTTGTTTTCCCTAACTTGCCGTTTTGCCCCAATATTTGCTTTTTCTTTTAGATAATTATATTCTTATCAAAGCAAAAAATATCTTTTCTTTTTTTCAGAAGTTAACTCAATTTCCTCTTTTCTCTGAAAAATGATGAAGACTTATATGATATTTGTTCTCCGAGATCTAAGCCTGCTCCATCCCAATATGAACATAAAAACCAACAAACCTGATTGCTTACTGTCCGCATTCTTCACACATTTTTTTATTTTCTCTTCCGTTTATAGTGATGATGTTGAAGATGATGATGAAACCTGATATGAAAGGAAGCCCTAACGCCAAAACACCAACGATACTACAGCAGCCACGCTTCAACAACACCTTCGTCGATACGATACGACTACATCTCTCTTTTTGTTTTAAATCCTTTTTCATATTATGCTTTATAAACTGATCTCCTTTCCCTCTGTCGTGTCCTCTTCCTTCCCTCCACCCTTTTCTGTCGCCTTCTATCTCTAAGCCAGCCAGCACCATTTCCACTATCACCACAACAGCAGCAACATCATCAACAGAAAAAAAGCAGAAGCACCACAGCCGCAGCGCAGCAGCCAAAAATTGTAACAGGAAAAGTCAACAAAAGTTGTAAAGACATGTGAGAATAAAAACGTGTTTGAGCTTCCTCACTTCACTTCTACAAACTACAAAGCCAAAAAAGATAAATGATATTCTTCTCTTGTCTTGTCTTGCTTTTTTTGCAAAAAAAAAAACTTTTTTTCTTTTATCTTGTTCACACTGCCTTTGCTTTACTTTCACAAGTTTTTTTTTGCCACAGCACAGCACATCACACTCACTTCCTCCTCTGTATTCTCTCCTCTTCTAAAAATTATGTACCTTAACCCAAAACCTAGTGTGTGAAGTAAAACGGTAGAGAAGAAAAGTTTTTTTTTCATGGAATTCATGTACAAAAAAGATTATGATGATGATGGTGTCCTTTTATTCCCCTTAAAAAATTTAAAAGTCAACTCGTCCTCCTCTTCTTTCTTTTCTTTCCTTTTCATCTTT
>JAHZNJ010001106.1:0-12197 GCA_027744475.1 Lepidocyrtus cf. sotoi NNG-2020 | reverse complement strand
ATAAATTACTAAACAAGTTGTTAGGTAGAAGGATAGGAAAGCAATATATCATTGGTTTCGGCTTCATTGCTTTCCTTCTTCGTTCCCTTTCACTCTCTCTCTTTTCCCATTTTATAAAACCCCAACAACTTTATTTTATCCCATCCGGGAAGGAAGGAAGGAAGCAAAAGGATGGAAAGGAGAACAACGTAAATTAATGATGGGGATGTTAATTCATAAATATATTTAACTACAAGTTTATGGAAAGACAAAACAAGCTAAAACAAGTCATAGATACTTACGCAACACACTTAAAAGCGAACAACAAAACAACAACAGCATATAATGAATATCTATGTACCTCGTAAATATTATGATTATCATCAGCAGCAGGATGACGATGATTATGAAAGGATAAGTGAATAAGTATATTTACTTCCGAGCCGCACAAAAGCATATAAGATGAGCCGCAACAACAAGTTATCTCCTCGAGCTTATTATCATCCCTTTTTAACCTGCTGTTGTTGTTGATGATGATGATGATCAAGCTGCCTTGCATTTTCTTTTTATGTAAGAACAACAATAGCTACATCACATATTATATAACAAGTAGCATTAGTTTTGGTGGTTGTAGTAATGAGGAAGGTTCATTTTCCTATTTAAACAACTTATTATGGCTCACTTCGGCTTTGGAATTGGGATAGTTTCAGTCAGTGTGGAAAGCAAACGAAGGCGGCAGGGCTCACAAGTGGAGTTTTTCTTTGAACTCAACAGCAAAGAGGGAATGGAAGAGAACAGAACGGAAGGTACATTTTAATTCAAACAAGCTTTTCTTTATTACCAAAAACGAGCGACCGACAGACACATATTAAACCAAGAAAAAAACGGATTTTAATGGGGAAGTGAGATCTCTTCTGCTCCCCACATGCCATGCCCATCCATTCCATCAGCTCAAGAGGGAAAGAGAAAAGGAAAATGCTCTTGTTGATGATGGTGATGATGACTCTCCTCCGATTGCTTAACTCAGCATTAACTTGTTTGTAATTAGAAGCGACATTCCGCCATTCCTTTCTCTTTCATGATCATAGTCCAACCGTACAGGAGGAGACTGGAAGTCAAGTCAAACTGGGGTCTTCCACTTCTACTTCTACTATTATACAAAATTTCTACCTAGTTTGTTGGATAAAGACTGTTCTGTTGCTGTGTACTAATGGGAGAATGAAATGCGTAAGTTACATTTTAGTTCTGTGTGCTTTCTCTCTAGACTTTTACTTATGCTGCTGCTGCTTTACTATGGAATTTAAGAGGAGAGCCAAAAATGTATTTCCTTGCAAAAGACTAGAGGGAGAGCAGAGCACCAACAGCAGCAGTAGCAGTCTGATGTTGGTTTCTGCAATTTCCTGTCTCTCTGCCACAATGTGGACTCTCACTGTAGTGGGGTGGTGGTGGTGGTGGTAGACTGACACGGAGGTAGTAGGAAAGTGATATTATTGCGTTTATACTGCAGTGCATTCCCCGCGAGTGTCACGCAAAAAAGTGTGCATGAATGCCTCTTTATTCTCTTCTTCTGTTGGAAACGAAACAACCCTCTTCCTCCTTTGGCACTCATAAAATGCAATAATGTTGCTTGTCTACTTTTACTAGAGATAGAGATCCACTTATGTGTTTTGCTGTAATCAAACCAATTTGTTCATCAGAGAGAGAGAGAGAGAGAGAGAGAAAGATCTTTTAACTTGTTAGCTTAAAGACTACCACGGGTGAGCCAAATATGTCAGGCTATGCTATGTTGCTATATTGTTAAAAGGGATATTTGAAATGATGATAATGATAATAATATCTTAATGACTCATTGTTTAGATAGGTCAGCTATACATGTTGCTATCTATATTTTACTCAAAGAACAAAAAACTTAAGTGTGTTGAAGAGAGGAAGGAAATAAGCTTTTGAAAATGATCATTGACGACGACGTCCTTATCATCATCACACTTTTATCATGGTCGTAGGTCACGCAACATAAATTAAAAAGTGCTCTTGCTGCTCACACATGCTTGTAAGTTTTCACAATGGATAAAATAGGTAGTCAGCAAGAAAGATACAAGAATTTAGTTCTTTAATTTTGAACAAATAAAAAAACTTCGCAGCTTTCAAATTTGTAGCTCTTTTTTTTCAAAATTTCTGTGATTTAGATAAATGCTTTTTATGCTTTGTTAAATAATTAGGTTATTTTGCTATATTTAATTTGACAATCGAAGCAGTAATAATATTAGGAGTAAATGTTTAAAAACTTACGACGCATTGCATTGTATGCTTATTTTGTGCTATGGAAATTTCTATTCACTTCACACTCTTCTTGACTCGCACAAAATTATGCACATCATCTCATCACCACAAACGTAGAAACGATGAGAAATCGTCGATACTTATTTAGCATTTTTGGCAGGGAAGAGGCTAATTTTTCACGCACTCAAACTGGCATAAAACCCAGCCTTTTACATGTCCTTCACCGAAACCAGGGCCATATGATAACAAAACCAATAGAAGCAAAAAGCAGGAAGACCCATTCCATTTCAAATATTAAACAATGAAGGGAAGCATACACGTTTTTACTTTACATATCTTTTTATTAGGCTGCTTTATATACTGCTGCAACACACCATCTCGTTCGTATGCCGTTTTCACCACCACTCCCATCATCATCTCTGTTTTTAAGCATGGCACGAAATCCGTTTTGTTTGCTCTGTCTCTGCTTATATGGAAGTGGAGGAGACAACTAGGACGAGGCATTATTCACTTCACCCCCTTTTTTCTCTCTCAAACACTCATCCGTGAGAACCCCCGTTACACTCTCATTTTTCATCTGAATGGGGAAAAAATCAGCAGCCAGAGTGAAAGAAAGGCAAGCCTGTCTCTCTCAACTAAACTGGTACTCTTTTTCAATTCATTTCTTTTTCACTTCTCATTTCAAAAGCAATGCTGCTGCTGCTCTTTCTTGCAATACGCTGAAGTTGCTGCTGCTGCTTCTACTGCACTGCAATCTTTTTTCTTGAAGGAAAAAAGAAAAATCAGAGAAACAGTGTGAAAGACGCTTGGTTTTTCATCTTTCACTTTCTCCAACAGAAAAAAAACTATCATTTTTTATCTTGAAAAATAGAAAGACAGAAATGATTCACACGGAAAACTTTTAAAGCGTAAAACAAATGTTGTGAAGCCAAATTGATTTAAAATTTTGCCTTTTACAAAATATTTGTTTCTCAATACTCCGCTAAATATCGGAAACAGTCAATATTGAAAAAGCATTGAAAGTATTTAAGCGTTATTAAGATTGAAATTGCAAAGCACACTTAAAATTCAATATTGTTTACCAAACTCTTCTAACATATGAAAAGTTTTCCTTGAAAGAAGAACTATGCATGTTAAAATGATCATTTTTTACGTTTTTCTTCAAGAAAGGAAGTAGTTAGCAGAGCAAACAAAACACAGAAGTTGAAAAGAGTCAGAGCAATCACAGCAAAATGCGATGGATGGAACGGAAGGGAAAGGCAGAAAATGAACGTGACATATTGCCACATTGTGTAATTTATTTTTTAAAGACAAGACAAGAAGAAAAAAGAATAATTTCTAAACCAAGTCGCTTAAAAATGTAAACGCTTACAACAAAAGTGAGCTCATCCTTCTCACTATTTTTCAATAGGATATAGTAACAGTAAAAATATGCTTCTTTTTTTTTACAAAACTTTGAATTGTATTTGTATCGGATTGACGAATAAGAAAATTAAATTTAGTAAAATTAATCTTATTGAAACTTACCCGACTCCCTTTTCCAATAGTTGATTGCCTTTGGGCTCGCCTCTGACGAGCATTCAATTGTGAGGTTCATCCCTTTCTTTGCTGCCACCATCTGGGTTGGGACTTTGATCAGTGGATGAACTAGAAAAATAATAACAAAACACATTTTTTAATTAAATTTATGCATAAAATAACACAAATTAATAAAAAGAGATAGCGCAATTAAACCAGCTGTAGCAATAGAACTCTTTCCACTTTATGAAATGATAATCGTAATAATAATAATAATCATAATTTTTATATCTGGAAACGAAAATATTATTCAACGAAGAAGAAAGAAAAAGAAATCAGTGAAAAAATAATATCAGGATGTGTTTGACACGTTCTTCCCTCTCTACACATCCTTCCTAGTTATTGTTCATTTCTTCCATAATTTTCTCTAATGGCTGGAAAACTCTGGGGAGGGGAAAACGAAAGAGAAAGTGAGAAAAAGAGAATAATAACAAACAAGAGACAAAAAATATAAAAATAGTCGAGGATGTAGAGGAACAGTTTTTTCAACAAAAAAATTATCTTTGTTTTGTTGTTGCTGACACTGAAAATTAGTGAAATGAGTTGAGCTCTAGTCCTATAGAGAGTGAAAAGGAAGGGAAAGAATAATAGAAAAATGCATAAACAAAAACTAAAACAAAAGGATACACATAGATAGATAGAATAGAGATTGAGACTGCTGTGTGAGCGTAAATACTTTTCACAATATTATTATATGGGATGGTGTTGGTGGTGGGTGGGTGGTTGATGTGTTATGGAAAAATTGGCGTGAGTGTTTATAGCTGTGTTGACGAACAAACATAGACAATAGCTCCCCGGATGCACACATCCATTTATGAATGAGAAGAAAAATGGAGTGGAGGGGAGTGAAACGACCCGGAAAGTTGGATGGAGTATAATTTAAAAGCAGAATGCGTTATGTTACGTTGTACTACAATTCCTGCCTTCAGCAGCATCATTCTACTATAGAGATAGTCCTACTATACTCCTACAACTACCTTGTCTGTTTGAACTCAAAGAACTTCAGTTTCAGAATAAATATTGCTTTTTACTTAAAGTTTCGGAAGAGGAATGTTGCAACAAGCGTGCAACAGCAGCAGCAGTAGTAGTGGCAGTCAGACAGCGTTATTTTTAGAAAAGCACCTCCGGCACTCCGGCTCTGTTTTTGTTTGTCCAGCGCAATATGCAAAATTTCAGTAAAATGTAACAAATTGGTGCATGCATCATGGTTCAAAGGATTTTATAAATTCGTGAGAAATAAACAACAACAACAAAACAAAGCATGATAGAATGTTAATAGTAATGAAATGACGAATACAAATTATATAACGAGCTGATTATATAAATGATGTAGGAGAAAGATAATGTGGTGGTATGGTGGTGGTGGCGATGTGATGATGATATTGCAATGAATATGAATATATTATTTATAGGTAGGTCGGTAATAAGTAATAAGCATAATATTATCTATAATATGGTTGGATGGTGGAGAAGGAGAGTTTGACTAGCTGACATGACATAAGTAAAGTCTGTTAGTTTAGTTCTCTTTCAACACGACAAGAGAAAATGGACAAGCTTGTAAACGCAGAGCTGAGCAGTTTTACAATTTCGTAGAAAGGCTTTTTTAGCCTTGCTCCTTTTTAAGAACGCTGCTGTTGCTCCTGCTGCTGCTGGGGAAAACGGGAACAGGAGGAAAGAGGCTTCTATTTCTAGTTTGAAGCGGAAGTTGTTGTTCCTCTATCTTCTTTCTCTCTCTCTCTCTCTCTCTATTTCTCTCGCTCTTTCGCTTTGCGGGACTAGTAGTCATCGTGCCACTTTTTACTAACACTTTCAGCTATTCTTATTATATGTACCTCTTTGGTCTTCCTTCGTATCTGACGGAGTTTGTTGGAGGTAGCAGCAGTAAAGGAAAGGAGATAACAAAAGGAAGAGCTTCTTTTGTGCTATAGAGAGAGAGAGAGTGTGTGTGTGTGTGCGAGAGAGAAAGAGTCGTTATCATAATCAGGGTAAGTAATGTATAAGAAGAGAGGGAGAGGTGAAAGTTGCAACTTTTTCCTTTCCAATCAGGTTAAGTGGTGAGACTAAGGCTGTGTGAGAAGAAGAGAAGAGAACTCCAAAAAGGGTAAAGTAACAGTAAAAGTAAAATGAATGAAAACGTCTGTCTCCGTTCAAAATCAAAATCAAAACAGCTTTTCTCTCCTCCTTCTCCTCATCCTCGTCTCACTCAACTGAAAAAGATCTCCCGAAGGAGGCAAAAAGAGAAAAGGGGTACAAGCATGTTATAAATATTATAACTTAAATAAAGTGTACAACATTCACATCCTCTCGTAGCAGCAACAGCAGCAGCAGTTTCAGAAACATTTGACTCGTTTCAGTTGACTTTTACTAGATATGAAGAAGGAGAACGAGCATAAGATGGAGAGCAGTAGAGAGAGAGAAGAAAGAAAATGAGAGGATGTAATTCCTTCCTGAAGAAGATGAAGACTCTGATCCTCATAAAAATGAAATGATGTTGCATTAGTGAAAATAGCTTCTCTGCTTTCGTAGTAGCAGTAGTATTTTGATACTATTTTCTGTTGTATTGTGAAGAAGTTGAAAATAATATAATGGAGATAAGTAATGCAGTAGGAACAAGAACAAAAATGATAACGTCCCTCATCACCATCCACTATCCACCACCATCATCATCATCATCCGTCCAAACAACAATTCATTTCAGCTCAGATATTTCCCCCATTTCACTTTCACTCACTCATCTACTATTTTACTTTAGCTGAGCTAAGAAGCAGAAAATGGTTTCTCCTGCCATTTGCCTAACAATCAAAATGAAAATTGAAGAAATGAAGGGGAAATAACCACCAAATATGTAATTCTGGAATTTATGCATCGCATGAAATTAAATACGGAGCTGTGGTATAAACAAATTTGACGGTTTTAAGTAGCAATTTCTTACGTTTGAAGATGAGATGACATCTAACAATTTACAGAAATATTCTGTATTAATAAAATATTTAGCAAAAAAAGCTGAAATGAGCGGGAAAAGCAATGTTTTTTTTTTTAAAAACGGAGAAAATATTGTTCTGGTGAAATGAAAAACTGATGATGAAATAAAAGTCCATTCCATACTTTTTGTTTAAATTTATCAAGAAAATCGTAGTTTATTCTTTTTTTTATCTATCAATAGGAAATGGAAAGCATGTGTCGAAAATAAAAAGTGAAAAGTCATCCATCAATCATCACGAAATAATAAAAGTGGTATTATTATTCACTGCTATTGTTAAAAACCCGTCTACCAAACAAAAAGTTTTGCTTCATTTGAATAAGAAACTATTCTCAACACATCATCCGTTTTTTTCTTCACGTACTTCGTACTTTCTTTTTAAGTGCAACTTATTTATGAGGTGTTCAATGAAAAATCGATGAAAATCACAAACTCTTCAAACTCAATCAATATGCATTGTGGAAGTAGAACTATAGTATAGCTAAAAAAACAAGGATTTTTTTCTGGTTAATGTACGTACACCGTACAAGGTTTCAAGAAAAAAATTATGTAAAAGTAAACAAAAACTGCAAAGTTTTAAGGAAAGTAAGCAAAAAGTTTTTTCAAGAAGAAAAAGAAAAAAAGTCATATTAGAAAAGAATAGAAAAAAAGGAATAGAATGACTCAAAGTCTTCTTCTCAACAAACAGTATTACAGAGTACAGACAAAGCTAAAGCAATATGACAAAATTACTCTTCTGAAGTGGGAAAAAAGAAAAGGAAAAGAGTGGAGTAGTGAAGGAGGAAGTAAATGAATAGGGTGGAAAAAGTGTCGAAACTTCGTTTTATTGTTCTCATCTCGCATATTGTCACCGAGAGACCCAGAAGGGGTAAAAAAATGTCTAACAAAAACTGACTTTCTTTTTGCAACTTCTTCCTTCCTTCTTACTCTTATAGTAGTTAACATTCATGAGTAGACAAAGTGTGAAGGATAAAGCTACCAATTTCCATTTTCTCCGTCAATTAGAAGAGTCAAGAATTTATGTCAAGAAGTATAATAGTAATAAGTAAAAGCAAGCAGTTATATTGTATAATATATTATGCAATGCTAATTTGAATAATAATTTAAAAGTATTATTTAAAAATCAATTAGTAAAAGTAGAAACTTACAATTGACAATTATCAGCACCCTTCAGAATCAGATTGAAAAAAAGCAGAAATAGAAACAGAAATGAATTAGGTTAATGTGCAGAAGGTAAAAAGTTTTTAGATTAATTAATTTTTAACTTACCTTTTTGATACTCTTGGCGGAACGCCATTTGATGCGATGCAAAGATAAGCTACAAAGCAGAGTTTACAAAATTTCAAAATAGTTTTATTTCTTTAAAAGTTATCAAAGTCGCTAACGGAATTTGTAAAATGAAGCGTTAATAGAAAACAAACTTACCTCCCATCTCTGAGCGCACGATTTTTGGTAGAGTAAGGACTTCACCTATTACCTCTTTTGCTAAAGGTGCAAATAATTAACGAATTAATTTGCTTGCTCAATTAAAAATTAATATATGACATGAGTAAATTTGGCTGTGATTTGTGATGACCTACCTTTTCGTTTTAGTCCCTGATGTTCCCTTTATAATAATCAAATCTCCGGGTCCTTCTCTCACCCAAGTTATGACTGGGGGTGGTTCACCTTTGGCCTTACAAGTAAGCTTTGCTGTACCACCTTCCGGAATCATCAAATCTCCTAAAAAAATTTTTATTAAATGAATTATTCTTGCCAATTCCGATAAACGAAATGCATAACAATGATTAGTTATTTTAAGAATTTTTGCTCACCGGAAGTTTCATTTGAGATAATATCAGGTGGGATAACCACTGACAATGTAGCTGTCTGTAATTTAAAACATGAAAGGTGCCACCATTAGCCAAGTGTAATTTTAACTACAACGTTTTAATAAACAATAATTAAAACTTTATTAAACTCACCTGTATTTTCATAGGATCTGTATTAATTTGGCACATCTGCAGAAAAATATCAAAATAAAATTCATAATGGTTGTGTGGATTAGTAATGTGTGTGCAGAGTAAATTGGAGTAGTAATTTTCATATTCTTACATATGAGCCATTATCAATACGCTGAACGCCCCTGATGTGAAGAGTCCACGTGACCTTATCATTCATGATCACGGAGAGCCTCGCATTATTCGTTATTACAGTGTGATTAATAGCTAAAATGGCTTTCGAGTCGATCTTAATCCACGCAATCTATGGGAAAGCACACACCAACAACAATGCTTAAAACCATCTTGAACTAAAATACTTCATCATCATCATCATCATCTTTTTCTTGCCGTATTACGGCATTATAATAAATTCATTTCAAAATTTCATCTCATCTCCCAAGTTCCACTTACTTAAGCAAAACAATAATAACAAACAACAAAGAAAAATGAATAAATTACAACCAGTATGACATACGTGAGGGTGGGAAGAGGCTAATGAACCAAAAACAATCATAATATTTAAGCATGGTTGCTGCTTAAGCATCAAATCCCAACACGACACAACAAAGAGGGAGGAGTGTAAAAATGAGAAAGGAGTAAATACTCAAATTATATTCCGTGGAGGAAGCGTTAACCTTCAAACTCGTCAAATTAAATAATCCTTTCTCTAGCCATGATGAATTTTTGAAAAAATGATTCAATCATATTCTTCATTTTTTCATCTTTACCCTTTCCATGTCCATAATTTTGTTCTTTTTGTCATGATTCGGTTATATCTCATATTACCCCAACTATGAGAATAGTAACCAACCATCCCCACTAACTACCACCACTCTTTGCTTCTTCCTCCTACCGCCGCCACTATTAGCGTTCCACTTCATCATATCCAAAATAAATATTGATCTACCTAAGTAGGATCTGGGTAATCAAGCCTGAACCTTAGAAGTGGCAGTGTGGCGGCGGTGGTGGTGGTGGTCCTGGTCCAACCAACCTAATCCTTCCTTCCCATTCTCATTCTATGTTTCCTTTTTCCGTGAAGTGGTAACAGCTTCCCTAAATCCACAAAGAAAGTTCTCTATTTTTTGCCATATCTCTTTAAAGCGGACTGGTGTTATGCCGTGCTTATGCTTTGCTCTCTTTTCTCTCTCTACTTTAACTTCATCCCACTTCAATACCATTAGGCAACGGCAACCCTTTTTTTGCTTATAGGAGCTAAGCTATCCACACCATTTATCTAGCGGTGGTTGTGAGGTGGAGGTGGCGAATGACGGTGGCAGTCATTCTAATAATAATGATACTCTGCTCTTCTACTACTACGTATGATATCCATATGCCTTAGTCCTTTCTCTCTTTTTGGCCTCCATTTAAAACTGAAAAAAGTATTACGCTTCTGNTACTCTGCTCTTCTACTACTACGTATGATATCCATATGCCTTAGTCCTTTCTCTCTTTTTGGCCTTCATTTAAAACTGAAAAAAGTATTACGCTTCTGCTAAAGCAGGGAGCAACCTTGTTTCCACTAAAATCCAACAATTTCCTTCTCTCTCAATTTCTTACAGTGGTGGTGGTGGTGGAAGGAAGCAGGACACGGACAAAAACTTTCCCTAATAAATCACCCCGTGTGAAATACAATGAGGGAAAGTTTTGTCATGTATTAATTAAAATCTCCAAATATTGTTATTCCCTCGTGGAATATGAGGGAGAGCCATCTTATGCATACTGATATTCTCTGTCTGTGTTACATACACACATACCCATACAAAGGCATAATACTTGCTTTCATGATCCATACTGTCTTTTCCGCTGAAATTCTACTTTCAAAAAGCATTCTTTCTCTCTTCTCGTCGTCCCATATTCCAATCCAGCTTCAGTTTTACAGAGACAGAGACGGGGAAAGAGATATAAAATATAAAATTCCTGGGAAAAAGTTGTTACAGTGCAAAGGAAATGGGAATTATTATATTTATTATGCAGCAGCAGATTTCTCATCCCTTTTTACACGTGCTTGCTTACTACCACTACTTACAAGGATTGCTACGTACGGAGCACACAAAGGCTAACATAACACAAAAGGTAAAATATTGTTTGGGAATAAAACAAGCAAAAAAATTCGTGGAATGGATGATAAAGATGATGACGATCATAACATAACGAAGCTAAAAAATAATCTGATTTGATAATGAACGAAATTCCTTTCATACCCGATGTTCCCCAAGATTGTTAACCTAAAGAGTTCAGAAGCCATTATTCCTTACCATGCAAGTAAAACTGGCATCTTTTCCCTGCAAAAAAGTATTTTAATTTGTAAATTATAACTAAAAACTGTCCATAGTATTTTCCATAACATTTTTACAAAAAATAATATAGTTTACTTACCTGAACAATAGTGACATCCTTCATTTTCCCTAAAAACTCAGGACTGGGGTGCGGGTGATGAGCGGAAAAACCTGTGAAAAAAAACAAGAAAACATTTAGTTTTTTGAATAAACTTTTGCATCAAAACAGTTTTTGGTCTTTCGTCAACCAGCCCAACCTATTTCAACTTTCAACGTGGAATGGTGAGGTGGTTAATTGGGCTCAACAAACTACAAACACAAACAAAAGATAAAATAATGACCATCACCACACACACACATTCGCTTTTTACTCACATTCAACTCAACTCTTTTAACTGGCTATGGTTAGTCCCCATCTAATTCTAGAAAAACATGGTCCAAAAATAGACATGTTCTTGCTGCAGCATTAATTACCTATCCAACAAGATATAATTTCTCTACCCATCATCCAACTCTAACTTTTTGCTTTTTCAACCTTTACGTTTATTTTAACAGGCTGCGTCCTACTTCAAACGATGCAAAAGCACGACATGATGAAGACAACCGTTTCGTTTAGCTTGCTGTGGCTGTACGCAATATATTCAGTTCCGCCCAGTATGCAAATAAAACTTGGAACGGTTTTTGGGTGGATGCAGCTAGCGATGATGGTGGTGTAGAGCAGTAGCAGTAATTCACCTAAATTTTCAACCCTTTCCCAAACAGAAACTTTTTTTGCTTGGAGCACGCTCGCTTTCTTCACCAAAGGCTGACTTTACTTTCCTACGTACTATCCATCTACCTATGTACGTACCCCTTTCTCTCGGCTTGCTTTGCTTATCACATCATGTACTAGATTCAACTATGTACAAGTATTGTCATTAGGCTTATCAGATTTTAAAGTTTTTTTCGCTCGCGTTGCATGAAGATGCGTTTGCGTTTGTGTCCCCAAACGTGAAACAAGTTTTTTTCTTCTCTCAGAGTATTTTAATAAAAATTTCGTACTCCAACTCAGTTGCTACTATGCCGCTCGCATGTTCCTGATAACAACAATATCCCAAGAAACCCATCATTATTCTGCAACAC
>JAHZNJ010001105.1:0-17376 GCA_027744475.1 Lepidocyrtus cf. sotoi NNG-2020 | reverse complement strand
GGTCCCACCTAAAAATCACAAAGAAAAAAGCGATAATGACAGACATCTACAATTTTTTAAATTGCCACACACAGAGAATGTTTTGCGAATTTTGACATTCAGTTCATTGATAGATGTCTAAAAAACCAACGTGCCGTTGTGTACTTTACAACGATTTTTTGTTATTTGCTTACTTCATTAATAATTTTGTGAAATGACAAAAAAAAACTTTGAATTTAACTGTAAAACAAGTGCGTTGGAAGTTTGAAGGCGCCTAGGCATCGTTATTAGGCATTGCCTCATTAATAATAAACTCAAACACCACGTCTGAAATGACAGACGGTAGGAAAAGATTTTGCTAGAAGAACGATTTGCATACTAGTAACACTAGTACATCCTTCATAATCATCATCAATTCAGTCTTCTTGATCATCTCCAAAAACTAGAAGAGGGTACTGCAACAGCTTTAGGAGATTGCTATAATGATAGAAAGGTTTGTCCCAAAGTTTTTTTACCGTTACTGCAGCACTATTGGAGCAAACAGCCTTGTACAGTGCACGCTCGTTACAGCTCGGAGGAAAAACTTTGGTAAAAGCGAACATTTTCAAATCCGCTACTTCAATTTATTCTATTCCATTTAATGTTCTCATTTGGGAATAGTATTAGAAAAAAACGAGGAAGTTTAACAAACGAAACGAACACTTGTTATTCTTTCTTTTCTGTTTTTTATTCTTTCTTTTGTATAATTTCACAAATGAAATGCTTAAGTGAATGGAATTCATTATTTTGTATGTAAATACAATATACGCAGAGAAATCATCAATATGTATAAATTTTGTATGCTTTAAGTTGAAAATTCTACATCGATTTTCTACCTAGAGAACTACTGAAAAAAACTACTATCATTAATGCATCTCTTCCAGTTGAAAGCACATTAACAAACAAACCATACTAGAGATAATATTATACCAGTTTAAGTGGATTGCTTGCACCAATCCAACCCAGTCCAGTAATCAGCGAATTGAATCTGATTTTGAGTCAAAATAATCTGTTGTAATAGGGTATTGATGGGAAAGTTTGAAAAAATGTTCAAACAAGCAGAATAAAAAAGATACCGCGCAGATTTTTATTTGCTTTTATGTGGATTTAGAAAATCTGTATAAAATTTTCAGTATACGTTTTGTTTTGTTTTCAAACGATTAGCCTTTTCACGAAACAAATTGTACATTGTACTTCCTTCATAGGACAGTAGACGAAAGTGGAAATTCGATAGTAATAAAAGTAAATTAAAATGCTTCAATTAGAAAAGAGCAACTTACCAGTTATAGACGCATTGAAGGAACTTTTTCTCGTCTGTAGTCAGTATATCGACTGTGTCTGGCGGATCGCTTATTGTCCACGCGAAGAGATAAAGGAGCATTATAACCATTATAGGGCTCATCCAGTGGAGCAACTAGAAGAATAAAAACATAATTGTTGTTAGTTATTATCTAATGTTATTAGGTAACGTAATTAGAATATTAGTTTGGCATTGTATTTATATCTGCACTTACGTGCTTCTCCGTGAGCTTTATTTTATGAGCTGACTTTACTCGGAATGTGAGAAAAACCCTGTGAAAATGTACATTAAAATATTTTTTATTATTGCCTATCGCTTGGTAAACTGAAAATATTTTGAAACAAATATGTTGCTAGAAAATGCAAAAGAAATTCCACTATAAAGAAAGTAAAGAGAATTCCGATGAATAAATATCCCACAAATTTCATAATATCGCATAATGCTATACGTACCTGCACAGTTTCATGTAGAGTGCGGTGTACGTTATGCAAAAGCCTAAATGTCTTGTCCATTTCACTGCAATACACGACGGCCTAGTAAGCACAGGGAAAAGGGCAACCATCTGTATAATGTGAAAGAAGAAGAAAGCATAATAATAACAACAAGAACAAATTTATTTCACAAGTATTTCATTTGTTTTTAATTAAACTCAAGTAGCAGAAACAACAGCCGCATAATAATGAGGTAAGATATACAGATTTTGCTCCGTAGTAGCGCATAATAGAGAGTGGTCCTTTGATTTATTGTTTTGAATAAACCACTTTATTATTCATAAAGGGTAAAGGTGAAGAGAAACTCTTGAGTTACTCTAGGAGAAAGAAAGAGGACAGGGAAATGATCGCGCACTTCCAATGTCATATTTTTTAGTCATAGCTCAGACACAAATAAAATATATTGATATTAGGCACAGGCTCCACTTATAAAACTATTTTTCATAGATCAAAAATAACACCACATCCCACTTTACATTTGGCTGTGTTCCAAGTATTATAGAAATATGATCAATTGAAAGAAAACAAAAGAGAAAGTGTGTGCGCGTACATATTATTATGAACATTTGTTGAAAAAACTGCTGTTGTAGTAGGAAAAACTCACCTCGGAATACATTATCATACAACCGAATAACGTTATGCAGTGAAAAATCGGTGATGATGACTTGAGAACTGGTTCTTTGCGGAATTTGTACGTTACGAAGACCAAAGCTATGGATCCAACGGAACAGAAGACGGATACACAGAGTAAGACCAATCTGTAAAATACATAGACAAAAAACAAAAGAATTTTTGTACAAAAATGCATTCTATTGCATTGATCCTACTTTCTAGAACATTTCAATGTGAGCTGCTGTTGGGCTATTTCAAAGGAACGCGAAGACTCTTTGAGCATTACGATGTAAATTTAATTAAGTTTATACAATTTTGTATCATCATCTCAGCCATCCCTTTGATGTTTGACAATTAATCAAAGTAATTCAATTATAGAAGGAAAAGGTGATATCGAAAGCTTTTACTTTTGTTTTAATTTTGCGAAACTCACAGCAGTTGGGTTTTGAACAATTCGAGTGTTAAAATACAAAAGCAGAAGCCATTCTTGGCACATTCAAATAGAACAGAATGAAGAATAAGATGATATTGGGAGGGTGAATGTGGAACATTTGGAAAATGGAAATTATCACCAGCTTGGAAATTAAGGAAATTACGTTGTAATCTTTTGAATGTACGTCTTTCTTTTGGTGCCGCTACAGCGTTTTAATGAGTGAGAGACGAGAGACTAAAATCCATCTGTAAATACTAACCTGAACATCCAACTAATTGAAGCAAGGCATGAGATCCCTTCATCACAGTTATCACAACCAGAAGGACAGTTTTTGCACGCTACGATCACAGGATAGAGAACGGAGTCATTCCCATTCGTTTTGTTCTCAACCCACGTATCCCAAGCGGCTGGAAATAAACAGGGAAAATTAGCCCTAAATTACAGTTATTATTATTTATATACCTCCACGTGCCTTAATGAAATATAGTGCGTTGACATTAGTAAAAATGAAGTATTTTTCGAGAAAAAAATGTTTTTTAAAATGTGTAACTGTTGACGTTGAAATGGAAAGCGTACAAACCTTCTGCACTGTATCCTGCCACAACGTTTTTGAGACTTTTCAGGTATGCATAAGTGTTGTTTATGCATCTGCACTCGTAGCTCCCCAATCTCCATCCTCTTCCCGGAAGAAAGTGACACTGAAACGGACACGTTATAAATCATTGTTACTTTTATCTTCATAAAAGGGAAAGGAAAAGGATATGTCATGAATGTAAATGGCAAAGAGGCTTAAAACGCTCCAAAAATATGTGTACGCGAATAGTATCTTTCGTGCCTATTATCATCACACGATGACAATGGCAATTAATTTAACAAGCAAAATAAACAAATGAGTTTAATGGAGGGTTTTTGACAGAAACAGAACCGTTTCATATATTATTGCAAGATACATAGAACTATGTACGTGTTTTTGTTGGAGTGAGAAATATTAAAAGAGTTTATTGAGATATGATAAACTACAAAAAGCGAATTGGTAAATCAATAAGAACAAAATTTATATAGAAATTTATATATTATTCAGTCAGAATTGGCTGCTAAAACTCGACCACATCACACGTACGTTTGATAAAATCTTAATTTGAAACCTCCCACTAGGTTTTATGCAAATATTATTCGTATCAAACTCACACAAATTATACACCGCCAACTTCATTTTATATCAATAAAAGTCTCCCCCATTTTCCACCACCATTCTACAGTATGATTTGATAATAAATGAAGTTATTTCTATTTCTATAAGTCAATAACAGCAGTAGGCAGGTAAAGCCTCCTCCAATCCAGTCCGCTTTACCAAATCATTAGCAAAATTGTCAAACAGACAGAAAGAAAATAGGTATATAAAACGAACCTTGGAAGTGGGCGGAAAGTTGGTTCGGTCGCATTTATGAGTATCTCGAAAGTAATAAAGGGGATTAGCAAAAGCTTGCTCGGATTCGCTCTCATCATCATCATTGAAACCACATTGATTAATGTCGTAATAGGAAAGATCCACATCCACACTCAGCTCCCCAAAACTTGATAAAAGACACAGAGAGAAAGAGAAAACGAAATTAAATCCAAGAAGAATTTTTCATGAATTTATACCATGCATTATTTAATAATAATAGTGACTTCTGAAGCTACATTTTCTTCGTACCGCTTCTCAAATTCATTAAGTTTCTATGATCAGCAGTAATGTCATAACATAACATTAAGAATGGAAAAACTTCATCATAATCCTTTTCTTCGAACGACAACGACAGTCAAGCAAGAGGTAAATGTATTTAATGTCAAAGAGAGAAAGAAAGTAAGATAGAAACATACAACAAGCCCAAGTAAACCAATTTCCTTTTCCTTGAAGAAGTTTAAACTTGTTGAAACTGAAAGTGGAAGCAAGAAAGAAAGAATATAATGGTACTACACAAGTCAACACAAAACATCAGTCCTTTCTTTCATCGCTTTCAAAGAAACCACTACTATAACCAAACCACACACAAAACCAACTCGTCGTCGTCTTCGTGGAGCGGGTGACGAGAAGTGTAACAGGTGAAAGTTAAACAAAAACTTTCCAATCTACTTTACTTTATTCAATGTATGTACTCTTAGGTTGTTGTATAACGTCAGTAGCATTCCATTTTTTCTACTTGGAGGGAGAAAAGCAGTAGTAATAAATAATTCATTTCTTTACTCATTTTCATTTTAAATATAAAAAAAATTGAGTAAAGCCAAAGCTTCTTCTGTTAAAGGCAATGGTAATTTACAAAAAAGAGGGAGAAGGATCTAGAGAATGTTTGCGTATGTACTTTAATCAAACTACGGTGACATGACATGACATACCTTTTGTTTTCTTTCAATCCTCCTATAGGGAACCATGCCGTGTAGGACGCCAACCATGTGTGAGTGTGGTTGACATGTTCTTCGTTACCTTCCATGAGTCTCATGTTATGACTGTAATGACTATTGAGACCATTACTTCCTCTCCTAACCAATTCTTCTGGTCTCTTTTGTTGCTGCTGTTGTTGTTGGGAATCATGAGTGAAGTAAAGATCTCTTCTTGAAAGCTGCCGGTAGTGGTAATAATTTGCACGAGACTGGCGTAAAAGTTGTTGCTCTTGCTGGCGATGCACTTTGCAATCAAAGTATGGCCACGTGAAATAAGAATCTCCGAACATTTGTGCGTCCATCATTTTATTCCGGTGGTACTTGGAACGGCTGTGAATACTTTCCTTGCTATGCGTGGGATGAATGGGAGAAGAAGAGGAAGATGAGGATGATGAAGAAAAAGCTTCGGCGGAAGTGGGCAGCAAGCCAGCTTTGAAAAATTTACTTTTGGCACCTTCTCCTCTCCCATTTGGATCCTCTTTTGGAGGCGAGGAAGGATTGTTGTAGTATGGATGAAAAAACCAAGGCTCCCTGCGGAGCTCTTCGATACTGGACAAGTGTCTTGGAGTCAATTTCATGTCACTTCCTAATGTGTACACAGAAGTCATGCCGTAATGGCCTTGTTTTCCCATATTGTTATTACCACCACCACCGCTTTTCTGGGACTTGGAACCTCCATCCTCCGCCTGGTGGATGACGAGGCGAACATCGCGGAGAGGGAAATCATCCTTAAGTGCTTCGATCGTACGAAGAGCGTATGTGTACACATCTCGGAAGTCGTCTTGTCCTAAACACAGTTGGTGGGGATAATATAATAAAAAAATAGAAATGAAATTAATTATATTAATTGATCCACTTTTATTGTGAAATGAAAAGGCTGTATATACGAGGGAAAATATCACGTCAGTTTTATTGCCTAACTAAAGCTGACGCAGGACATGATTAATGGTGGTGCCAGCCGCTATTGTGTTTGTAGTTTTTGGAAGAAGGAAGCTCACTATATTATACGTGTGGGAGGAGTTCATTACAAAGAAGGGAATAATACAGAAAAAGGAATATTCTTATTATGTATCAACAACAGCTTTCTATTGTCTTCTGTCCGTTCATTTAAAAATAATAATAGTACTTCGAAAATGTCTCCAAAGGATAGAGAAAGAAGAATATTTATTGCTATTTTTTGTCGTACCTTTCATTGAGGCATGTCTTTCAATGCTCTTGATTTTGTAGAGGAAAGACACTATCATATCCACTTTCTCCATTACGACATTGACAAATTCCGTGGACAGTTTGACGCCTGTCAGCATGTAGTAGTTGTTCCGTTGACCCATACAATGATTCCCCATCAGGCCAGTTGACAGCTCCTCGATTGTTTGGAGAAGTGGCGTCCGTTCATTGAGGCGGACAAGGGTGTCCTATTTTACAAATTAAAAATATAACATTTTTTATTACTAAATTGAATTTTATCTCATTATTATGACATTAGTACGTCGTAGCAGTATTCTTTTAATTTCATCATGAAAATGTGCCAATCCACGTTTCAAGAAGTTATAAAGTAATTCTTGGCAGAAACAAACTTCTTTTCTTGGCATCATTTACTCCGTTATAATGATAAGAGAAAAAGGACATAACAAACCAGAATTTAACAAAAACCCTACCAACACTACAACTCCACACTCAAAAACTAAAAACGACTTTACTGCTTCTTCTTCTCCTCGACTCAAGTGCGTTCATAACTGCATGAAAAATGCATAAAGTAAACTTAACAACGTAACGTAAACAAATTATAAAGGAAACAAAATTAAAACTGTATCACTGAATAGTGTGCTACAACCATTGTTGTTTCTGCTGCCTGCTTGCTTAAAAAAACTTATGTCAAAAACTTTATGGAGCAAAACAATTAAGTGGAAAGCTAAGCTGCTACAAGTTTTATGAATAATGTATTATATTCGTCTTGGGCTGTCTTTATAAGAAATGTGTAAAAGAAATGACTGCCTGGTAAAGAAAAATGATTGTGTGTATGTGTGTGTGACGACGAAAGAAAGCAGCATATTATTTTTTTCCTTTCTTTACCACTCGCACTTTTCCCATCTTCGTTCATTTTTCATAGCTCAGTAAACAAATCAAATACATACAAGTTTTTTTTTATTTTCTTTCTTGAACCAAGAAGAGATTAGTTTTATGCAAACGTCAGCAACTATAGTCAAATCAAATGAGTATGAATGGTGAAGTTGAAGGAGTCGCAGCAGTCGCGTTATCGTTACAACAATTACAATAATGATTAGACGGCCTGCTTGGTACTCTGCTGGTAGCTAAAAAATAAAGCTATAAAGAAAGGTTTTTCTTTTGGTCTCGAAAACTGCAAGCAAACGGCTGCTGCTGCAACACTATTCGAATCGGCAAAACTAAGACAACTTTCAATAGCAAAGGCATGTTTCATGTATGAAAATGTTGCCGAATCAGCTAAACCCAGCACTCTCACTAAATAAGTAAGAGAGAAAATCAATAATAACAGAATTACTACTTTTGGGTAAAATAAGTCATATATATAGATTGAATTTACTAATCCCGAGTTTGTGCAATTTCAATTTGCTCTTTTTTAAATTATTTTTTTCATCTTTGGAAAAAGACACAAAAGAAGAAAGAACGAATTTTGTATTCATCCTACTTCCTCCCTGCTCGGTTCCCATCCCACCACCATGAATAATTTCGTTGAGTTTGCAGAAAAATAACCATCTCTGTCATTTAAACAGTGAAAGCGTATAATACGACGAGACATGACATTAGTCAATGGATTACTCTTTTCTCCAACTAAATGATGTTATAGCAGCATTCTGGGTAGTCTCCCAGCAGCATAGCATGAGCAGGGTGAATGAATGGGAGCTGCTTGCTATTAACTAAACTAACTAGTAAATGTAATGTAGAGAGAAAATTCTTCGTTTTAAAACATTCTCGGAGATTCTAGGCACGTGTATTTTAGTTCAATCTACCCCCCAAGGATCCCATTTTTGGATCCTGTGCAGCATCTATTATGGAAAGCATTAAATCTTATTTGTTTTGACAGCGACGAGGTCACACTTAAAACATCAATGGATGAAATAAAGTATATTTATTATAATAACAGCAGCGGAACAAAGAGTGATGGGAATGAGATGAGCTGGAGACACACGAGCTAAAAAATATTTCCCAAATCTACTGTCAAGCCATGCATAACAGATCATTTTTGTCATTAGGTTTTGTTTCCGTTCTCACTTTCTCTTGCATTTTATCACAGATAAGATGCAAACTATTTTTTTGTGTCCTTCGTTATTTTTAGATTAATAAGGAAATGGAATGAAAACTCGTGCTAAGTTGATGCATATTTAATTGTGACGTTTTTCTTTGCTTTAGTGTCCTGTGGTGATGTCTAATTTTTTTCCTTGACAGAGTTTACTCTGGTGAAAGGAAAAGGAGAAAGTAATATGTAGTAATTATGTGCATAATGACTAGTAAAATATAAGTGGGCTAGAGATAATATAGCTATAAGTGTGGAGGTAGTTATCAGTTCAAGAATTATTAGTTTTAATGGTGTTGTTGTGCTTGAAACTTTCTACGAAATCTATTTTTAGACCACGCGAACATATACTTAAGTGCTGAATCTTAATGTTTCTTATATGATTATAATATAGGTAGGCATTCCCAAGTTTTCACCTTAATAATTTATTCAAGCTTAAAGCTTGCTGAGAACAAGTAAGAGCAACATACCCTGTGGGGATGGAGAATAGCAAGCATGAGTATGTTTTAATAAGAAAAAACTTGATATTATTAGGTCAAACTTACAAAAACTAATTGCGCTCTTCTCAAAACTAATCAACACTTTTTAGGTAAGTATTCTAGTATTCTCAGTTGTAGATGTAAAGTTAAAGTTTCGGACTCTCATTAATCATTATCATTAGTAAGTAACAAGTTTGAAACATGTATTATAAAGATTATAAACTGATGAATAAAAATAGATAATTTTTTATAATATTTCTGATAAACAAAGAGTATCTTACAGACAGACAAGGTAATACATTAATGTTTTTCAGTTTTTATGATCATTTCCATATTTCCCTTTTAATTTGAGAATTGAAAGAAAAAATGATGAATTTATTAAGAAAAGTTTGACCGACAATCAGACAAACAATACAACAAATATTTAAAATATTTATCTCGTACATGCTCCCATGCTCGATAGTATATGAGCAAACTTTATGAAAATGAGCTTTTAGTTACTTACAGATATAGTTCAGCAACTTTTGCCCTTTTAATCAAACAGTTAATAAGCTGCTATTTTTTGACGAGAAAATCATATGAAAAAGATGTTATCATATCATTCAATGGTCGGCCAACCTAAATTCTTTATGGGAATGAACTGCTATGCCATTCCCACAATCATAACGATGATCTACACAATATGATAGTAGCGACTTGACTAATAGTAGGTATGAAGTGAAGTGGTGAAATGGAGCCTCTAAAAAGGACTATGCTATAATAATACCTACCTAATAAGGTTTTTATTTATGTGTCATGCCACTCCAGAAACTAGAGAATATGAAATTTCCGTTGAAAAGATTTTTATCTTATCTGCATGTTCAGCCGCTTGTCCCAGCCCTGGCCCCGCATTCCCATTTATGGTTATTTTCCCCTCCTTTATCCCCATTGACATCAACAACTTTTGGCAGCAGAACCACATTTTTCTTTATTGTTGCATACCTTTTTTGTGGGTTTTTGCTTATTTGTTTGCAATAAGTAGAAGGAAATGTGTGTACTTTGTTCCTATCATTCTCTCACTCTCTTTTTTTCTCCTGGGACAAAAATATTACCATTACTGAGAACGAAAAACACACATGCTTGGCTTCCTGGACAAAAAAACAGAAGGAGGACAATTTTTTCTATACTTTTTCTTCGTTAAAATAACATAGCAGAACAGAACAGATATGCACTTTCACCGAAATAGAAATTCTTTTTATTACATGTTTTGTAGCTGCTGAGCTGAGCAAAGAACTATTCATTTTTTATTAATGTGAAACGACCATCCCACTGCTACCACCAACATAACACCATCACCACAACAAATCATCGTCATCATCACGATGATGATAGCGTGTCTGTCCTTTTTTATGAGAAATGTGAAATAATTTTATGCTTACATTTCACACATTTTACAAGCTGTGAACAAGGAAATAAAAACTGTTCCCTATCATACATTTATATGACAGGCTCTAAGCTTTATAATACAAAATTGTATTTGTTCTGTACATACAAAAGAAATGGAAAGTGGCCGGCTGTTGGGCTTAAAAAATATTACAAAGAAGTGAAGTGAACCATGCCATGCAATAATAAAACAGCTTTTACATTATACCTTTTTGATAGATTAGGACTATTTGGTTTATATTCAACAATCGTTTCTTTTTTTATCCTTTCTTTAATATGCTTTTTATTCCAAAACCAAAAACTTTGCTGATTTATGGATATCCTGCTAAATGCATGGCATGCCCATCATATCTGTTAAAAATGAACAACGGAAAATGAGAAAATGCAGCTATTGAGCTATTGAATATTCTAACACTCTTTGAAGCCTTGAATGCAACATCCATGCGAATTGATTTTTCTTGTCAAATTGATTGAATGTTAGAATACAACAGAAACGACTCAAACGACAGTTTTGTTTTAGAAATGAAGAACCGTTAAGTTTATTGGATGCTCGTTTTCATTTTTTAGAAGGTTTCAATTAGGTGTTACTTGTCATTCTTAATAATGCAATGCAAAGGACGTTTTCAAGCAGAAATAGGAATAAGTATATCGTATTACATAATATGCTTGGGTGTGACACTAGATGAAAAATTTCTGAGAAAATCGAACTGTTTTTTTTTCTTTTATTTTCCCTAAACCAATTAAAGTTTTTGCAACGAATTTTGGAATTTTACATTTTATAAGAAAGCAAGAGATGAAACTCCATTTCTATGTAGCTACGAATACGTAGCTAGATAATAGACGTTCGTTGCATAAAGTTTTTATTTACTTTCACCTAAATTAATTTTCTACAAAGAATGTTTTACAACAGACACATTTGTTTAAACTCCATTTCTATGCAGCTACGAATACGTAGCTAGATAATAGACGTTCGTTGCATAAAGTTTTTATTTACTTTCACCTAAATTAATTTTCTACAAAGAATGTTTTACAACAGACACAATTGTTTGGACTTGGAAATAAAGCTGTCACACGCGTAGGTACTGACCCACAAAGTTGTAAAAACCAAACAAATACACGATGTATTAAATGTAGAATACTATTTAAGATGAGTTTTTATTTACAAATAATTCAAGTATAAAAATGTGCACCATAAAACAATTTCCGGCATGCATTTTATGTTTGCTGATGAAGAAATTATCGTCCGAGCGGAAGTGAAAGTGAAACAAATTAAAAAGTGCTTCATAGTAAAACATTGCATTTTAGTAAAAAAAACAACTAAACCAGCTACACGAAACAAATAAATTCTGAAAAATAATCAGAATGCAAATGCAGCATGTCGGAGAGACCATTTATTTTTTAAAAAACGAATGAAACTGAAAGAAAAGTGACATGAAATCTTGGAGAAATGAAATGAAATTACGTATTTAATAAGAATCCAGGAGCTCCTACTTACTGTTGATTAAAAATTATAAACTTTTTAGGTATATCAATGTCACTCAAGCCGCGTGAAGCCATAAAGTTAGTCCTCTGGTCGTAGTCCATAAGGGATTACAAAGTACAAACGTAACAGGAAAACCTTATGAAGCATTTTTTTCTCCTGAGACAGCAAAGCAGCAGACCAAAGGTAGATTGGGGAGACGAAAGGGAGAGAATTCATTGCATTAAATTCCAGTAAATGAAGGAAATATGATATTCTTACACAATCCTCAGCAGGTTTTTTTGCTTTCATTTATTTCTTTTTCACACTTTACTTTCCTTCCACTTGAAATTGCAATCAGCTTTAGTACATTAAGTTGACAAGTTTGTCAGCTGATACTGCTTATTACACCCACTGAGCCTATTTCATTCTCATTGTCAGAAAAAAGTGAAAGGAAAGGGGACGGACGACGACAACGAAGACGTCGACAAGCCAAGTACATTTACAATTTCCATTATCAAATCGAATTACAAGATCCTTCTGGAGCTTCATTACAACAATGGTGGACTATATAACATCCACTTTTGATAATAAAACCTCTTTCAACAACTACACACTAGATACACGGACTACGGGCATATTTTTGTGTAATGCACCCCGTCAATTTCAATGCTTTTTCCAAAGAAAACCGATTTAGTTGAGAATAATGGCAAAGAAATTCTCAAACGGATTCTCTCAATTCTTTCTTTTTCTTCCTACTTTTCATTTAAAGTGAAATGGATGTGTGTGTATGTGTCTGTGATGACGAGTGAGTGTGTATGAATAAAAAGGATTTGACTGTCGTCTCTCATCTTGACTTTGAACAGCATAACAGCAGCAGCAAAGAAAGCAAAGAGCCGTCATATTTTTTACTTCATTCTTTGAAGAATCAAAGCAAGCAAAAAATATTATGGACAGATAAAGAACAGAGAAAGAGAGAAAGAAAAATATAAAAGCAAAAGCAAAGGATTTTCTTCTATTGACACTGTTCTCATTTCTCATCATCGTCATCATCATCATTCCTTTTCCCAGAATTTTCCTCTCCCTATCTGTAAATATGATACTGATACGCCTCTCTTTCATAATAATGTTTTCAATGCATAAATATAAAATATCACATGCACGTCCGTAGTAGCTACATTTTATGAAATGTGAATGTAAAAGCTATTTTTTCATATGAAATTCATGTGCGAGCGAGTAGCAGTAAAGAATAGAAAAAGCGACAAGGCTAAACTAAAAGTAAACCAAACATGGATTTGACTAACTCCTAGACAAATGCTTCTCTCTACTAATGCAAAAAGCTTTCACCGCTGCTACTGTTGCTGCCTCTGTGCATGTTTTGTTTTTATATGATAAATCTCTATAGCCAATGGGAAAAGACGGGAAACGAAGAAGAAAAAGACAGTGAAAGGCAAACCATGTAGGAATATCCACACACATTTTTAAATGTCACTTATTCCAGTTAAAAAAATCCGTACTAGGTGAAATATCAAATTGATCGCAAAACAAGCAAACATGGCACTTCGATGAAAGAATAAATTGGAACGGTTCCCTCTATTTCTCCCTCTCTTAAATTTTATATGAATTCGACTTTCCACTGAAACTGAAACAGACGCTGCTGTGTGCGCTGACTGCTGAATAAAACAGAAAACAAAGAAAAAACTATTCTGGGCTTTTTTCGTCGTCTCGTCTCAAATCCCTTCCACCAGTTCAGCCTCGTGACAATTTACAGATAAGGAAAAGAGGGAGAGAGGGGAAGTATAATAAATATTTATAGGAAATAGCAGCATTTAGATAACTTTTTTCGTTTTTGTTTCACCCATCATCGTCGTCGTCGTATCGTACTACACATCATATCTTGCACGCCAATCTCCTTCTTCTTCTTGGCCCGAATGAATCCTATGTCGTCGTATGTGCTGTGTAGCATCATAGAATAGCATTCCATTCCTTCTTGTTTTCTGTATTTTTATATTATCCTTCCATTCTATAAATGTTCCCAACTTTTGACAGACTTCATGATTAAAAAATACTTCCACTTTTTATCACTTAATCTGTGGCATGTCAAAAGACGAAAAGAAAGACTGTCTGTTAGCAAAGGCATATTACCCTTCAAAAGTAAAACTCACACAATCACATTTCGTTAATGTGGATAGAAAGAAAGCAAAGATTGCGATTGCAGGCAACAGAGCTCGGAAAGGTATGTATGCCTTGCCCCCAGCTCCCGCGACGCTTTCCATGTTCGCTTTTTATGGAATGACTTCTTTATCCTTTCTGCGTTTCGTTTTTCGTTGAAGTATTTACAATTTGCAATATTCAGTAAGTAAGCATAAGCAAGCATCAAGCAGGGTACAACAAACAACTCAACATCTTTCCGATTTTTCCACTTCTCGTCATTCTTATCATCTTATATGTAGAAATAAGTGGTAAATGAAATGGAAAGCTTGTTTACTTTTTACACATCGAATGTCAAAAGGATTGAAGAAGAATACATCAAAACATTATTATTTTTGTAGTGTGTATATTTATATTCTAAGCCCTACTTTAGCCTCCACCTTCTTTTTTAATACTTAGGTACTTGAATGATGCTCGACTAGGAAAATATCTAGAAAAATTTGAATAAGAAGAAAGCAAGCAAACCATGAGTAAAATATTTTATTGGGAGATAAACGTATTTACTGCAATATAAAAAGTATTTAGAGCGGAAACTTAAGTGCCTATTTATTTGAGTAGTACGTCTATAAAATCTTTGTGTAAAACAAGCATGTGCTATAAATTGTAGAAACCTTTTCAACTCTATAAATTGCTTGAAGTTCAGAACAAAACACCGAGAATTTAATGAAGGGAGTTGCCATTGTGTTCAACGTAATTAAAGCGGCTTACAACTTATCAAAAATTTTGATCAAATATGTACGCCTCTTCTCTTGTCTTTAACATATTGAAAATTTTATTTAATTTTGCATTTATACGTACCTCTGGAATTAACTGCTCTGGCCGATTTCCGGAAGCATGACGATGATGATGCGGATGAGTTGAAGAAGAATGATGATTACTATCATAGCTTACAATACCGGGGATGGCTGCAGAGGCTCCCGATATCGAAGCAGGAATTGCCGGAAACCGGTTTTTTGGAAGGGAAGAATCTTCGCCCAAGTCCGCGTTATTATTTTCCTCGTCATTCTGTCTCTGTCCTTGAATCTTTGGGATTCCATTGTTACCCCCGTAGGAAGAATAAGTTTCCGATGAGAGTTGCTGATGAAAGTTGTACTCCGAATCCGAAGATATGCTCCTAGTGCTACGTAAATTACTTCTTAAAAAAGTACCACCACCAAAGCTGCTGCTGCCCCATAAGTTGTTGGGAGTGGGTGATTTTAATGATGATGATGACGATGATGTTGATATGGAAGAAGAGCCTAAGCCTACTACTACACTAACTACTGCACTACGTTCTGTAACAATTATTGGCACAAAAATAGATGCTCCCAAAAGGAACCAGCTAATCCCTCTTCTCATCTTCCTTCTCCGAGAAAGTATTCTTCAAGTAATTGTATCCCTTACGGTTAAATTGTAACGTAAGAAGAGAAGAAGAAGAAGGGAGAAATCACGTTTGATTAATCATCTGTGCTTAATTTGTATCTGCATCATCGTGTTTTCAGTTCAGTTCAGTTGAAGTTGAAAAGGGTGGTTGTCGTCATTCTCTGCTCTCTGTGTGCGTGGCCCTTATCTTCTTTCTTCTTCTTGCTTCTTTCTATATTTTCATAATGTAATTGGCTTCAGAGGAAACGCTTTATGCAGATTTTCTTTTTAAAATAAAAAGGAGTGAGCTGAGCTAATGGTTCGTCGGTTGGGCTTTCTTTTCTTCTTGTAAATGAGCCGGTTTCGTAAATCTCTCTTTAAACATGTATGACACGATGCTCCCAAAAGTAAATCCGTCTCTCTTCCTACTTTCTTCTTGCCTCTTTGCTAGGTATCCCTTTTTTATTATTAAATGTTCAGTTCGTGCAGATATTCTTCTGATACCGTATAGTATTCCCCCAACAAACGGTCGGTCATATAGAGACTTGAAGAAGATAAGGAAGGACGAAGACGAAATAAGATTTATTATAAAGACTAAAGCCTTTTAGGAAGATGAAAATGATAACAGTAGTCTCTTCTGTAATATTATAAAACGAGAATTTCACACACACAAGGCAGGGCAAAAGGCTGCACAGCAAAACTGTAAGCCCTTCTTGCTTTGATGTTTTCCTCGTCTTCTTTCTATCTGTCACTCGCTCACACTATAATAGTGATGGTGGCTGTATCTGCATCATCATCTCCTCCAAAAAGGAAAATATCTTCTACTTTTTCTTATGCTTATTATAAGTCATCTCATGAAGATGCTTCTGCAAAAATAGTGGAACTCAGCCAAGGGTCACTAATGAATGATATTGGACTAAAGGGTTCCTCTTTATCTCACTAAAGTGGCAGTTGTTATGTTACTCTTACGAACGCTACGTTTCTTCGTTCGTTCATACAAAATGCATAATATGATTTCGTATTTTGTAGTAGCACTTCCTCTAAATAAGCAATGTATTAGTAATATTTTGTAGTTGTACTACTACGCTCAGCTCAGTTCAACTCACCCATTCAAGGTTCATTTCAGCAGAAGACGTGTTTTGGTTTCTTTCCACTTTCAAACTCAACACATCAGCATCAGCCTACTGAAAGAATATGAAGAGAGAAAGAGACGTGAAGACAGACAGCTTTACGTTTACATCACATCGTCACTTGAAGCAGAGCAGATATAACTTGATGAGGATGATGATGATGATGACGCTTCTTTACTCTTGCTGATGATGATGAGATGATGGAAGAATAATAGTTTCAAAAGTAGAGGATGAATTTTGTTGTCAGTTTGTGAGAGATGATGAGAAGCTGTTGATGAAATAATGAGATGTGTGGAGAGAGGGAGAAAATATATTTTATTTTAGTTCGAGTGATGCGATACGATACGGTGATACGGTATAATAATGGAAATGGAATTTGTTTCGATTCAAACGGTGATGCGATGCCGATGATGTTAGATCAGTGAAATAGGTCGTTTGGTGTTGATGTTGATGTGACTGACTAGTCACTGGAGTATCGGTTTAGTATTGGTCTTCCACTTAAGTTTCTCTTGAAGGTAATATGCTAAAACTCTTTCTCTCTCTCTCTCTCTCTCTCTCTCTCTCACACACACACACACACATACACGTTTTCTCTCTTTCTGTCTCTTTTTTCACTACTGTTCTACTCACTCCTTGCTTGGTTTGAATCTTCTTCTCCCTTCAATTGAAGCCTTTCCATACATGTACTAAGGTTTCTTTTCCCACTTTTGGTTGAGTTGCAGAGCTGCTGCTGCAACAACTTGAAAGCCCACTTCCTCCTTCTTCTTCTGTTCCTTCTTGAAAACTCC
>JAHZNJ010001104.1:0-11193 GCA_027744475.1 Lepidocyrtus cf. sotoi NNG-2020 | reverse complement strand
AAAACATCTTTTTATGACAATCACGAGTTTTACCGAAAAGTTTAAATAATTAATCAAATTATGGTTTTGCTTACGTGTTTTTTGAGATGATCCCTCCTTTTAAACGAACTACCACACATAGAACATTTGAATGGTCTCTGGCTTGAGTGAGACATTAACTGCAAATCCGTCATTACAGCAAAGTTGTGATGTTTTAATGGATAGGTAAAAAAGTTTTGGCTAATTAAACAAAATAGTAATTGCTTACATGTGATTTAAGATTTGTACTTGACTTAAACGCAAAGTTGCATTGCGTACATTTAAAACGTCTATTTACCGAGTGCAAAAGCATCTAATTTAATAAAAGTTAGAATTCAAATTATAAATTTCTTTATATTATAGCAACTTTGAGGAGAAAGGGCACAACAAAAAATTGGCTTATTTTTATCAACAATTAAGCTTATTTTTAAAACGTATCACTAAAATGTTGTAATTGAAAAATCAGTTAATAATGCTTACATGACTGGTAAGGGCTGATGAAGTTTTTAAACTAAAGTTGCAATGTGTGCATTTAAAAGGCCTTCTGTTTGAATGCACGCAGGCCTTAAATATTTTGAAAAAATGAAATGAAAATGGATAATCAAGATCGTAATATACTTAAGACTAATTAAAAAACTATTTTAATAGCTGTAAAGTTGTAATGCTACTGACCATATGTGTAATTAAGTGATCTCTCCGCCAAAATCTTGAACTGCATTCATTGCACTGAAACAACCGATTCCTTTCCGAATGTGTCAATTCCTATATTGAGTTAGTCAGAATTCGGAGTTAAAATGGACGTTTTAATCGTTTATTGTGGAAAGTCTATTTATGAAATATGTATTTACAATAATTACTCCAAGCTATTATAAAACTTGAGATACTTACATGTATTTTAAGATTGCAGGATGTTCTGCCAGCGTAATTGCATTTGGAGCATTTGAACGGCCTGTCGATCGAATGAGTTTGGATCTGGTTCATAAATAAAAGTGGAATTGTGATAATTAATAAATCAATTCATATTTTCTTATGTAGTAATAATTTTGTAAATTAATAATACATTTTTCATTTACATGATAGTTAAGGTTATATTGGGTTTTGCAGGCAAAATCACACTCTGCGCATTTAAATGGTCTGTGGGTTGAATGCACAAAAGCCTGAAATAGATAATTGAAATTTTCAAGTCAGGCAAGAGTTAAAAGTAAAAGGGGTCTGATAATTATAATTATTGCTAACAGTGCCGACGTTTATTACGATGTTATTTGCATCAACAACTAGCAATCAATTCATAAGTAAAACAATCCGATTTTACTTCCATGAATTGTTAATTGGATATTTACCGTATGTTTCCGTAGGTGATCTCTTCGCGAAAATCTTAAGTTGCACTGGCTGCACTTAAATGGCCGAGGTCTGAACTTCAAGTGAGTGATTTCCTGTCAAACATGAAGTAAATAAATTTAAAATTCAGGTTTTCATTTAAATAATGATCTATCGGTGAATTTAAAGTGATTTGTACTAACATGTTTCTTAAGGTCGGGCAAAGTTTTGGCAGCGTAACTGCACTGCTGACATTTAAACGGTCTGGATATGGAGTGACGTGAAATCTGTTTAAAATAAAAAATAGTACAGATAAAATGTACCTCATTCATAGTACTATCTACCTCAGCTTTTCTAACACGCATTGCTAAAACTGACTGTCGTGATTTCGTAATTATATTCATTTAAAATTACACAAAGTTACACAGATAAGAAACAAATAGTCAAAATTACATTTAGAAAAAAGCACAGTCAAGTTACAGTATGATTTGATAACGTCTTACAATTACTGTTACTGTTTTGGTGTAAGCATTCAATGCTCTGCCAACGAATTAAACAAAATTTAAGTAATTAAAAACTTAATATTCATTTACACTTTCACTTACATGCTCGGCAAGGTTAGAAGAAGTCTTTGCGGCATAACTGCATTGTGAACACTTGTATGGTCGGTCATCATCATTATCATAACCATCCCTTGGGGTTGTTGAAATCCTTTCAACTTTCTCACCTTCCGAATTCATATGCAGCGGAAGCTGAAAAGAAAGAGACCGTGTTTGGGAAATTATTTTTTAAATATTTGCTTTCCAAAACTCTAAATAAACCTTTAAAAGAATACGAATACTACTCACATGGTTAATCAGCATCGTAGCTTCCCAAAAGCTTTCTAAACAGAAAGGGCATGTAAAAATTCCCCCAACCTTCAATTCGGTTTCTTCGGAGTCGAGAATAACAGTCTCTTCATCATCAGCTAATCTCGATAATGGCTGAGATCTCAATTCGGAAGGGAAATTCTCCATTTTCATCGGAGAAGGAGAGGAAGAGGACTCTGTCGAGCTTGACGATAATCTTTCATTCGTCTTTAATGGCGATGTCGATGTTTCTCTTTTTAAAGCTTTTTGTAACCTTTTCTTCAGCGCGAGTTTCTTTTTGGCTTCATATCTTCTAAGTTTCGCCTGCCTTTTAATATCCTCCGATTCCTTTACAGAGATCGTATCATAATGAACATTTTTAGTTCCTTGAAGTCCCCATCCATTTGCTGGGGGCTTCTCGGATAGCGATTTCTCGTTTGAACAACTTTCCAGTCTAAATGTAAGTTTGAAGTAAGTGAACGGCCATGTTTGGTGAAGATTTATTTGTACTCCGTCATCAGTGTCAATGACACTCTCATTATCTCTATCTCCATGCTCGGAGGAAGTTTTTGATGTGCTGTCATCTTCAGTCTTGTTTAACTCCCGAGTCTTTTCCTTCCATTCCTCCTCCTTTTCCTTCTCTACTACTTTGAAGACAATCTCCTCCAAAATCTCTTTGATCGTAGACATTTCATTTAAGTCAAGCTCATTAGCTGGAAGTGGAATCAACAATGTTTCCTCCTCTTTTTCGCAAACTCTTACTTTGGAAACGATCTCATTCGAAACTTCTTTGATAACCACCTTACTTTTTAAGTCGAGGTCGTCAGTAACAGGAGGCTCTTCCAAGGAACTCTCTGGAAGGCTAAGATTTAAGTTTTCTTCCTCCTCCTCCTCCTCCAGTTTAATCTCATTCTCTTGAACATTTTCGGCAGTGGCATTGTCACAGTCACAACCAATCTGGTTAACCTCGGCTATAGTCACCTCCGTTTCTATTTCCGATGTTATCAAATTTTGCAAGTTAGGCTTAACTTCATTTTGCTTTTCTTCTGCCTCATCACTACTATTGCAATTGTCAGTAACAGGAAGCTCTTCTAAGGGATTCTCTGAAAGACTAATAAGATGAAAGTTTTCTTCATATCGCTTCTGGATTTGTTCCACATCATCCTCCTCCTCCTCCCTCGGTCTGGTTTCATTCTCCTGAATATTATCGTCTGTGGCACTGTCACAAAGAATCTCAGCTTCTTCCGTTTCTACTTCGGTTTTTATTAAATTTTGTAAGTAAGGATTAATATATTCATTTTCTTTCTCTTCGTCGTCATCACTGCTACTGCAATAATCAGCAATGACGAAGCAGTCCTCCTCATTGCCATTGCCTTTCTCCTCAACAGCTTTTTCTTTCCTTTTTTCTTCTTCCTCCTCCTCACTGTCAATAAAATACGCGTCCGAAATCAAGAATAAGCTCATCCTCAGGTTTCTTCAGATCTTTTCCAAAACATTATTTTTTTAATAATTTTTTTTTCACGAATTAGTAAAAAATCGCTTTATAAAGACTAAAAATAAGTCATTTTTACGGTGACTAGAAATCAAGATCGAGAATCTGCGATGATGATGTGCTTATTGCTTATGTTAGGTATATTTGTAGATTGCTTATATGTGGAAGTACAGTTTAATGACAATAAACTTTTTTCGTACAATAGATAGTTAAAACCTTCTTTTAATATTTTATTGCTGCGTTTGTCAAGACAGTATTGAGAAAATATGTTTTTTTAAAGTTCTCTATTTTGGTTTTTAAAAATATAAGCATGTCTTGTTCTTGTAGAAGATGACGATTTCCTTGCATGCATAGGTATTCTCTTTTCAGCATAACTATATAAGCTCAGCTGCACAATAATTCTCATACTCTCAATACACTACTAAATAGCAAGGAAAAAGGTTTTCTTGTTTTTGTTTAGTAGGTATTCCCCTGTTCTCTCATCATTTATTTTACTACTTTTATTTACAAGAACGAATACGGAAGGGGAAAATTATTCTCTCCTCGATGCGTATTTTTGGATGCACTTTTTAGTATATTAAAGTGAACTGTTTTACCTTACTTACCTACTATGCATGTAGGCTTCGGTAGGTCTTTACTGTAGGTTTCACTTCTCAATTTCTTGATCACATCATACAGATAACATGACTCATCAGTTCAACCGGATGTTGTTATGTTGTTGGGTGAAAAAATGAATGGGTTTTAGGCTGATGATTTTTGTTCATCTGCTGCGCTGCTCTTTGAACTTGAAGCTACGTCTGCCGATAAAAATTACTTATTTTGCTCTTTTTTAAAGGAATATAGTTAAAATTACTGTGGCTTATGCTGCTAGAGAAAATATTAGGTGACGGTATAGCTTGATTTTCTTTCTATTCACCATATTTGGAATTTCCATCCATCATCGTATCATATCGTAATCGTGATTCGTGATAATAAAAATGACCTTACATTAGTGACCCAATAAACTTTTAATTTAACCAAACCAACAAAACAAGACTTAGTATTAGGGTAAAGGTATTAGTAAATGATAAATTACCTATGCAGCAGCTTATCATTTACGACATCTGTCAACTTCTGTGAATAAATAAAAACACATTTCAACAGATTCATGTGCGAGTGAGATACTGATAGAAAATAAAATTTATTTTAAAAGCTGAGTCTTATCACGCATGATAACGTACATTTCCGAAGTAAAAGAATTATGCATTTTCAGCACTAAAAACTTTTTAACTTCTTAAGCCTACATTTTTTTACGTTTTTGTTTCAATAGTGGAAAAAATTGCCAATATTAAAAAGGTAAATTAGTAGAAAATGAATGAATGATTAATTATAAGAAAACTTTCACAAGACTTTCATTCATAACAAGCGCAAAATGGTCTTCATTTAGCTGCTCCTTCTTAAACAATGGCTTTCCTTCCATATCGGTTAATTCTTCATAGTCCATCCTTGATTGCTGCTCGAATCCTCTCTTCTTAGTGGCCTGTTTCGTGTAGGGACTGGTAACCAGAACCAGAGCGTGCTTGTACTCTTCCGCCCTGAGAAATTCCATCGACCTATCATAAAACTCGCTAGCTAAACCTTGATTTCGAAAATCTTTTGAAGTGGAAGCGATGAAAAATTCAGCCCATGTATCAATCCCATGTTTTTTATTNTTCGTGTAGGGACTGGTAACCAGAACCAGAGCGTGCTTGTACTCTTCCGCCCTGAGAAATTCCATCGACCTATCATAAAACTCGCTAGCTAAACCCTGATTTCGAAAATCTTTTGAAGTGGAAGCGATGAAAAATTCAGCCCATGTATCAATCCCATGTTTTTTATTGACATCAGCCCTTCCCTCAATCTCTTCTAAGAATTTCAACAATATTTTAGTGTTTAGGGAGTTGAGGGGGATTTCATCAAAACGAATGTCGGGAGTGTGTTTAAATGTGATCCTGGCGCCTGCGATCTGATTAAAAATCAAGTGAATTTTTAATGATTTTTTTTAGCTCATATGCAATTCTATAAAGTGACAAAATCAATTTCATTTTCTTTTACTTTTTAATGCCTTTTTTCAACTTTACCTTTCCTGTAGGTACATGTTCAACCAAAAAACTCATCCCATGCTGGAGAAAATATTCTACAACGCGACATATATCGTCTGCAAATTCCTTCGTCCATCCCATCAATTTACATGTGGGCTCATCCCTCACAAAATTTTCTGAGATGTGTTCAAATACGGCTGCGTGGTCTTTTTCTTCGATTCTCCTGAAACGGAAATCCTTCCACTCTCCCTCAATTTTCTTGTAGCTTTCTTCCGATGGCATAATTATGTCGTGAATTTGAAATAAAATTAATAATACTGAATTAATCTGTTACCCAACTGTTACGGATATCTTACAAGGCTCACGAGGAGTTTTGTACGTGATTTTTTTCAATTGTGGACAACGGCCAACCACAAAACACAAACTGAATTCTAGATTCGGAAATTTTCATATAGAAAAGTTTTATTCCTCGTACACGTGTGCCTGGCTTGTTTTGTATTACCTTGAGGGAGAGGGTTAGATGGACAACTAGTATTAAACTCACGTCTCACATCATATTAGGAGTTTTGTATCAGTGAGAATGAAATGAAGTCATTAGATTTTTATTATCTCGTTATCTAATACACTGTTCTTGCTTGGATATGTAATACAAAAGTTTGCGTGTGCAGGTTTATTAGGTTACTTGTAGTCACTTGTAGTAATATGGAGAATGTTGATTAATAGACATTTTCATTATAAGATTACAATATACAGATTTTTTGTGGTTTAAGTCCAGACTCCAGAAGACCAGTAACTAGAAGCTTAAATGAACTAATGGCATAAACTACTAAACAACATTCAACTCGCCATCATCGCCAAGGCTGCCGCTGCATCTCATTATGAAGCTGAAAAGTTGTTGTGTTTTGAAGATTGAGGTTTGAAGGTCATTTTTTGTTGGGTGTGATATTTACTTACTCACAATCAGTAGCTTGAAAGCTATTAAATTTAATAATACTTTCATTTGCTCATTTTTAGTATCTTTTTCAAGGAGCTTAAGCACAATCAATCCTGCTTCATTTTTGGTTCATGCATGTCATGTCATTTTCCTATTATTGTATTACGGTCGCGGTCGGCGTTAATCCAGTATTTAGAAAGAGCTGCTTTAAGCCAAGTAAGCCTAACTCGGTGCATCATCACAACGCTAAATCGCCATCACTGATGCTTGACTCAATTACTATGTGTAAATATGACTACATCGGAAAATTAAAAGCTCAACGATTTAATCCGTTCATAATCATCATTATAATCAGATCGTTATTGGCTAATTTATGCTTCAATAGTAATGTAGATTTCGAATGGGTGCGACATAATACAATAGTAAACTATACGCAAAACAAATAAGCGGATAACTTCACGTGTCTGTTCTACAATATTAATATCCACTATATCGCTTATTAAAACCTTTTAAAATTGCAAAGCGATGGCATATCCCAAACTATCTACAGGGAGCTGCATGAGTTGAGTTCATACGTTAGAAAATCATCATGCTTACCGTTATGTGCTAAGCAGGTTGATATATTAATTCCTTTTGATTCTATTTAGCAATTTCAGCAACTCAAGTACAAAAATATCAAAAACAAAACTTTATTCCTCTATGAATGGTTTTAATAATATTGTAGCCTGAATATAAGATCAATAATTCGACTTTCTGTTTACTAAAAACAAAAACGTTACCCCGATTTAAAAAAGAGAAAAAGATGGGGATTTCCGATCCTCCTAAAACTTTCATGTATTTCATATAACACGAAATGAACAATGCATGAGTGTCTAAGTCTAGTCTGACTCTGACTTGACTGATGTCGCGTCGATGTCTGAAAGCATTAGCTGACTTAAACGATAGAAAGTTTTATATTTTATTTTAGCAGCTTGTAATAAACATTGCATTGCTTTTAGCTATGAAAGTCACGCTAATTATATATTTAGGCAATTATTCAGGGGACCTTTTAGAAAGCCACATGCGTTAGATTGATGGGTGCCACACAGGTCACTACCGTTTATTAAATACATCGGTTGTTCTTTGTTGTAAACTTTATATGAAATGGGTGTGCAATAAATACGGCATTGTTTTAAACACATTCATAAAAACTAGTTATAGCGATTGACTGATAATCTAAAATTATTTGTTTAAAACTAAACCATGTTGACGGAAATAACTCAAAAGCTTTTCTCTTATTACAATTTGGTATCATTTAGCCCCATTTTGAACCATTCATCCAAATTAGTTAAAATCATCACATTCTCCTCTTACTTTTTATCCCGATTTATTTGCCTAATTGATTTACTTCAAATATTAAACCTCGTTGGGAAAGCTTTATTCAATGTTTACGTGACAAATGGAGGATTTGTCAAAGCAAATATTACCGTTTACGATCTATTCGGTATGGGATTTATGCTTGTAGCAATTTTCCCTCTTTTCTTTAGTGATCCATATTTCATGCAAAAACGGAATAGTTTTTATCGCGTATTTACAACTTGTGATCATGTTTGGAACAATGCTCAGAAGAATCACTCCCAAAGGAGCTCATTTACCGAAATAAACTCACAAATGCACAAAAAGATCCATCGATTGCTATTCCATTGCTTTGTGCAGGATTACTTTGGTGTGTTAAATTTTGCATGGGCAAACTACGGAAATATGGAAAACGATCCGACATTCTTCTACACCATTGTCCCTGAAAATTGGCAAGGCCCCTTCGTTAATTTCATCTTGTTGGCTGGCCATTGTGCTCATTTTCTACGTTCTTGTGACAGCATGGTCAGTTTTCTTGGGTTTACCTGGCGTCATCGTCATGAATTTTGATGCTTGTTTAAAAGCACTAACAAAAGTTTTAGAGGAATCCCCAAAGATGCTAACGGTAGATAAAATTAATGCGGTAATTACTGACTACAATCAGCTTGGGCTGTCAATAAGGGAGCTAAGTGAAGACTTTTTGGCAAGGGATCTTTTAATCTTCGTAATCATCAGTGGAGTCCAGCAGTTCATCGAAGCGTTGTTTCTATTTCATATGATCAAAGCTGGAGCGGGAATAAATGAGTACAAGTTTTTCCTTCAGGATATATTAGTATGTTTAATATTAATGTTAAATTATTATCTAACTTTTTATTTACTAGAACAGTTGGTTTGTAGAAATTATTTTTTATTATAGGGGATCACGGGACGAATTTTTCATACATTCTATACCCTATCATTGCTGGATGATGCAAACCAGCAGCTGGTAAAGGCACTCAATCAACAAAGGATGTATCTTTCCGATAAAATGAAATGGGATTTAATTATCGCTAGCAATTCTTCTCAAGCTGCCAATAATAATTTTGGAGGTTCCCAAAAAGCTATCCAAACTGTCGCTGCTACTCGTAATAAAGCCAGAACTATTTCTGCCACTAAAAATAGTAAATTATTAAAATGCAAAATGTTAGCAATTAGACCCGTAACAGTTAAAATTGGACCAAGCGCCTGTGACAGAGGGCTTCCCTTAAATGGAATGTCTATTTATTTAGATTATTTGGTTACTGCGGCCCTTTGGCCATAAAATTATGCTTCATCTTATTTATTATAATGGCAAGTAATTGGTAACATGAATAATAATATGGTGAATTGATAACTGTTCGCTTCGAAATATTATTGCTTGCCTGTAACATTTTACAAATAAATAAATTGGTTCATGTTTTATAATTATTTCATGCTGGTTTTATAAAAAAAAGATGAAAGAATATTTAAAATATAGACACTCTTTGCTCACGAACGTTACATAGGTTGTCGGTTCTGGCCTGCCCTATCTTCTTTGACATAGCTGATCACAATGTTATATGAATGTTATGCCTTATGCAAATAGTATTGTTTAAAGTGACCAGGGCCATATCCTAATTAATTATTCTTGATTCTAAATTTAGTAATTTTATAACCTTTCAATTCTAACTGAAAGATTTTCCCCTTTACCATGGTCAAAAGATATTACTTATTCAGCAAATGTCTGAAGGGAAGTAGACCCACTCATGAAAGTCACGTGAATTGAAAGCAATGCGCTTTAATAATTTAAGTAGTAATCAATTCCATGTTTGTTCTAAAAGAGCAAAAACTCACACAATAAAGAAAAGAAAAAACCTAAAATTATGAATTAAATATATAACGAAGACTAGTTTGGTTTGGTATTTATATATTCACTTGAGCAGTTCGGATTTCATATGAATAACAAATGGGATCTAGAGCAGTGTCAAACTAAAAATTGTAACGTGGCTAATTTATTAAAATACATATCCATCCAGAGAAACTCTTAAAAGTAAATGTTTGATTGACTTACTTGACATAGAAAACCCTTTTACAAGGTTAAATGAGCGAAAGATTCAAATATAGGTAGCAAGCGATTCGGTTTGTCCATCCAAATACAAATTAATAATAAGTTTATTACAATTGCAACTGCATTTAATTCATAGCTACTTTTTTCAAGAGTACACGTGCATTAAGCTATTTTAGACATTATTTAAAAAGCTTCGCAGTAGTGGCAGTAGCAGCTAGGTCAGTCGCAACGCAACTCGCAACAAAAATCAAACCATGTTAACTAAAATTACGCAAAACCTCTTTACCTATTTACAATTGGGTATCATTTAACCCCATTTTGAATAATTCTTCTAAAACAATTAAAGCCATCACTCTTTTTTGTTATTTTGCATCCCGATTCATTTGCGTAGTTGATTTGCTTCAAGTTTTACATCTAGTTGGAAGCACTTTATTTGAGGTTTTCGTGATTAATGGAGGATTTGCAAACGCCAATGTTACTGTGTACGACATATTTGGGATGGGGGTCATACTTGTGTCATTTTCCACTGTTTTCTTTAGTGATACCTACTTCACCAAAAAACGGAATAGCTTTCATCGGGTATTTAAAACTTGCGATCATGTTTGGAATAGACATCAGAAAAAACATTGTCAGACGAGCTCATTCCACAAGATCAAGTCAAACATGCACCTTAAAATCAATCGATTACTTCTCCATTGCTTTCTGCAGGACTACTTCGGTATATTCAATTTCGCTTGGGTAAACTACGGAAATATGGAAAATGAGCCGACTTTGCTCTACACCATTGTTCCAGAAAATTGGCGAAACCCTACAATAGATTTTATTTTTTGGATTGCCATTGTACTGATTCTTCACATTCTAGTGGCATCCTGGTCAATTTTCTTGGATTTGCCTGGCGTTATTGCAATGAATTATGAAGCCTGTTTAAAAGCATTAACAAATGTTTTGGAAGAACCCCAGAATGGCTTAAATGTTGATGATATTAATACGGTAATTACTGATTATCAACAACTTGGTCTGTCATTAAGGGAGCTTAGTGAAGACTTCTTGGCAAGGGATCTTTTAATGTTCTTAAGCGTAAGTGGAACTCAACAGTTCATCGAAGCTCTGTTTCTGTTTCATAT
>JAHZNJ010001103.1:0-12739 GCA_027744475.1 Lepidocyrtus cf. sotoi NNG-2020 | reverse complement strand
ATTACAGATGATGTCGGCTTTTGCAGAGATGGAATCCCGTAGACCCCCATCCCCTCCCGTTATCCAAGAAATGGATAGTAGTGACAGTAGCACTAACAACAACAATGATGATGATGAGTATGATCCCCCAAGTGTCAGTTCCACAGGAGCCGAAACAAATGAGATCTACAAAGCCCATCTCATTATTGACAAGGTTTTGGAACACATGGTTGAGGAATTTTGCGCCCATCTTAGGAAGGTTAAGGTTCCCGGACTGAAAATCAAAAAAAATCACAAATATTTTGAAGCGGTGGTAGGTCAGGCAGCTCGCTTTCATCATCATTGCAACAATGAGTTTTATCCTATCATCAGAGAATACATTTCTGCGGAAAAGTCAACAAAAGTTTTAACAAGTATAAATGAACCTATGCTTTTTGTTTCAAACATGCTCAAAGTTTTGGAGGAAAATTTCCACAGCTTTTTTGTGAGCAGTGACAACCCTAACTGGCAAGCCACCCCCTGTTTATATTCCAAATATTTGGAGGTAAGATACATTCTCTACATTCTATGTACTAGTGTCTGTTCTGTACTATGTATGTGTAAAGGTTTTAATTTATATTATCTTTTATTTATAGTTATATCAAAGCTTGTGCGCACAGGTTTTGGCTTATCTTCAATCCCTTCATCTTCGGTTTGCCTTTTTCACTCATTCCCCCCTCTACAAAGAGTTTCTCAGCTGGTCCAACTTACTGTGGAAAGAAAATGAAGATCTTGATGATGATATTAACAAAACCAACCCCGTTATGGGGCTCATTGCAAATTATTAGATTACTTGTTTGCTACTTGTAAATAAAGTTTGATTGAATTATTATTCATTTGTACAACATATTATTGTTATAAAAGGAATATTTTACATATAAAATGGCATTAGTTTTAGCTTGTTATCAAAAGCCGATTATTTTGGGGTATAATATTTTATGTTTTATGGGGATTAATAATATTAATGTGTTAGAATAGAAGGGTTTTAAGTACGCTTAGGTTATATGATTTCTTACATTGTATTAGACTTGTATATCTTCCAGGTCTTCGCTTTTGTGGTGAAGAGGAACTTTACGTTTATTAAAATAATTATAACTTGCTTGTTGTATCACACTTTGAATAAAATGATTATGTGTACAGTGTGAACCATGAGATGTGGAGCTCCACTTTATGTTTAAATGAATTAATGGTTTTGGTTGTGATTATGCTATACTTACTGTGTTAAATGATTTTTTTTCTCGTTAGAATAATTTTTTGGTTTGGGTATATATTGTTACAGAATAAAAAATAATTTGACCATCAAAACATGTTTAGCAGTTGTTGTTGTTGAAGATACTATTTATTTACAAAAACCTGTTTATTTTCAACTAGTTTGGGTTTCCCTAATTTGCCCGTTTGTTCATGTCAGTTACAATTCATACAATTGCTCAAAATAGATAAAAAAGAGGAAAACACAAAGCATCATACGTTTTTTTGTGCGTAATTTATTCCTCGCTCCGTTGAATTAACTTTGACGCCTTTTCATTTTGTTGGCTGCTTTTGTAATAAAACTAATTTACTCATAAAACTGCTTAAATAATCCACTTTATTACTTCTAGCTAAACCGGTTTCGTAATTAGGCCGCTTTCGCTCTCTCTCCACTTAATTATTATTCCTCCCAATTAAGAGCTTTTCTCCCTCTCCGTTAAATTATTATTATTCCTCTTGTCTCTCTCTCCACCTAACTATTATTTATCTTGCCTCTCTCTCTCTCTTTCTCCACTTAATTATTATTTCCCATACTTAGAGCTTTCCTCTCTCTCCATTTAATTATTATTCCTCCTATTCGAAGCTTTTTTCTCTCTCCATTAAATTATTGTTCCTCCTCTTTTCTCTCTCTCTTCACTTAAATAATATTCCTCCTACTAAAAGCTTTTTTTCCATTCAATATTATTTCTCCTATTGCAAACTTTTCGCTGGTTACACTGGGTTTGTAATTGCTCCTTTTATTTACGTCACTTCCTGGCTAAAAGTGGATTTGTTAGCAATTTCCTTTTTTTCATGTAATTGTTTCTACAAGAATATTTTTCATGTAATTGTTTCTACAAGAATATTTTTCACAGGTCAACTCCATTTAAAGCCGCTTTTTAATTGTTCAACTTAAAAACTCAATTTTTAATATTCTATTCTAGTTTCTCTCTGCAAACCGGTTGTGTAAGTATTCGCCCTTTCTTTCCTCTTCACTAATTTATTTTTTCTCTGATTACGAACCACTACAACAAAATAAACTTGTTTTTAGTAGCTCCTTTTTCCTTAATTGCTGATTTTATCAGCAGGATTAAAATATTTTTTACTAGCAATCAAGTTTTGTAGCTATATAATGTGTTTTTGTATAAAAAGTCACTAGAGCAATCTTACTTTTTAGTTTTATCACTTGGGCTTATCCTCCTAGATGAAGGTCAAAGGAGTGACTGACTGCCAATTTGTATGAGTGTCTGACTAGGTCCGACAAATCTGAATATATTCCAGCACGCCACCTGCTCTATTTTCGTTTCACTGATTTTTCTTTTCTTTTTATTCTCTCTAATTTGCAATATGACGCAATATAATGTAATACGATAGGTTTAGATATATATTATCATTACTTTTCATTAATTGGGAAAGCACAAAGGACTTGTTTTACTCTATCTGCCAACTATTCACGTTATTGCGGTGCGATGCGATGCGATTTGATGCGATGCTGTGCGATTTGATGCGATTCTGTGCGATTTGATGCGATATGAGCCGATTTGGAGCGATGCGATGCGATATGAGCCGATGCGGCGCGATGCGATGCGATATGATGCGACTTGATACGATATGATGCGATGCGATGCGATGCTATGCGATTACGATACGAGATGATACGATGCGATTTTATATTTCATTAAGTCTTGTCAAGACAAAGGAAATTTCGTTAGAGGTTGTATTATGCTATTATTAAGTGAGTGTAGTATCTTTAAATAAATTGTTGCTGTTTTGGGCTCGTCATTGTAATGTAATAATTTTGAATTAAAGCTTTGACTTGACTGCTCTGCTCTACCAAACATACCCAGATTGCGTAGTAGTCCATCTACATGTTATATGCATGAATGCTTGGGTTTGGGTGGATGCTTGCTTGGATGTAGTACATTTATGCCAGATAAACCAAAAAAGATTTGCAATATTATGAGACGAAAGGAAAAATAAAATTTCTTGTGTGCATTTAAAAACAAATCAAAAAACATAAAAGAATTTTCATTGCCAATTCGTTTTTCTTTATTCTTTGAGCATTATAAAACAAGTCAAAAAACATAAAAGAATTTTCATTGCCAATTCGTTTTTCTTTATTCTTTGAGCATTAATATTACAAATTATTACCCACACTTGAATTTGTTGTTTTTGGCACTGGTGCCCTGTTGCTAGTTGAAGTGCCTGCATCAGCGTCGTCGTTGTTGCGTTCTGGTCTTTCGTTGTTGGCAGAAGGGGGATTTGCATTGTTGTTGTTGTTGTTTTGTGGTTGAATTGGATTTCTTCGTCTTGCTCTCAGTACATGCCTTGGGATGACGAACTCAAAGTTCTCCTCCTTCACATCCACAAAACACATTCCTTCGCCAACCATCTCCTCTTTTATTTGTTTGAGCAGAGTAATGATGCTTGCAGTCTGTGTAGATTCTGCAAAAACATATTATTAGTAATAATATCATCATCATGATCTAAAAGCAAAGGCTCGTTATTTCGTATTACTTACGCGTTTGGGATTCAGAGGCAGTTATATGAGCCTGAATCTCTCTAACGAACGCACGTTTATTTTGCTTGAAGTTGCTTGCCAAAGGTCGGTAGGCCATAATCAATGTGATTATTTTAAGATAGAACTTGTGTAAATTCTGATGAGCCAGAGCCAGATGATTCTTCTGTGAACAAAAAACAACAACATTTTGATTAGATTAGATTTATATTATTGCTATGTTTTAGTACTTACAGTTCCTTCAGCTTTTTCCCAAATTGCAAAGTACTGTCCAAAACGCTGAGCCTCCTCGAAGCCAGCTGGGAGCGCAAGAGCGTTGGTATGATTGTTCCTATTCATGATGATGATTGCGACTGATACCTACTTGCTTGCGCATTTTCCTTTTATCCTACGATAATCGATGTCACTGTGAGACGCGTTGACACAAATCGAACGCTTCTCTTTTTTGTCGCAGTCGCGTAGTATGACACTCATCATAATATTTTGGTTATGATTTGTACTTACTCCTACATTCAACATTTTCATATTACTTACTGTGAGTGGATTGAATGAAATAAGATTTTCATTATCATGCTTTGATGATCACATCCTCATTTGATGACCACCGCCTTATTTAATGATCCTTTCATAATAACTTCTCTTTTATTATTACGCATCATTTAATTCGAGGAGGCCATACATCCCTTCTTGTATGTAATGCGATGCGTTGCTGCTGTCGGCGGAAATGAGACTGGTGAGGCGTGGTTTGGCACGTGCCAATTTTTACATATATTTTTGTAATGCCACTTTGCATATATAGGGTTTATTGCACGGTTTGCATAATTAGGGAGGCTACTATATATCATTTCAAAATGCTTTACAAGTTGTACGAAAGTAATGAAATTGAAAATCGTACTAATCCACGACATTAAAAGGGCGAAAAGGAAAATTTTAGAGGAAAATTATTTTGTCATTAACTGTCACAACAAAGCAGTTTTACAAATATAAATAATGTGGGATGAGTTGAGGAATGGATTAATGAGCATAAATAAAGTAGATGTAAAAAAACCAAGCGAGAGAGAATCGTGCCATTTAATCTCGTCTTGTCTTTTTACCCGTGTCACATGAGTGCATATGCCTACCAAATAAAATGAAAATGACAATAATTCTGTCTCTGCCAATTTACATCGTTAAGAGATCATCCACACCAAAATCCCAGCATAACCTTGGTCAACTGCTACAAAAAAAGCCCAGACTTGGAAGTAATTATGTAAGTAAAGCTGCGTCGTTGCCGCTTCTGCCGTTTGCTTTTTCGCTGCTACTTTTCCTTTTCGCACTTGTCTCCTATTCCACTTTTTTTAAACATGAACTTGATCCTACATTTTTCCAGCCATGCAACGCAGCAGCTATTATTGTAATAAGGAAGTAATTCATTCTGTGGACCGAACGAACGGGACAGCTCGTTTTTTATGACAAAGGCTAGATGTGATGGAATCCAACCGTGGAAAATTCAAGACTAATCCTGGAAAATTCACTGTCATCATGCCATGTCATTATTATGTCATCATATACCATCGTATATGTAATTGACATAAATTATTGGCTTTGACACGACGATCTTTATGAAAGCACTTACGTTTTTAAGAGGGGGATAATAATGATAACTCCCTCAAATAATTAAGTCATACCGAGTTGACCGTTCAAAGTGAAAACACGTGTCAAGTTAAAAGAAAAGAAAGACAGTTAAATTTTTTAAAAACTTGAAAGAAATTCAAAACATACAGTTTTTTTAAAAGAAAGCTCAATTCACTTCTTAGCATTATGGGAGAGTTTAACCTGAACAAGAAACTGTTTTTGGCACTTTTCGCAATTTATTTTGCGGTAGGTGTGAATGCATTGTACTCAAACAATTTCGATCAACAGCAGCAACAGTATCAATACAAGTATCATCATCAGCAGAAAAATGCACCAGGATTTGGAATGGCCTGGCCAGTAAATCTTACCTATGATGATACAAAGACGAACAAACGTAAGACAACGCTTAATAAAATACTATCAAACGCGTTTATTGTTACTTTTGCTACTTTGATGAAAATCGATCAGAATTGGCAAAATGCAATAAAATAAAATAAATCTATTAACGAATTTCAGTGTTAGGTGAAGAACTTCTTAAGCGGTTGTATGCACGAATTGCCTTCACGGATAATATCATTCGAGCAGAAGTTGACACGGTAAGTAAACAAAAAATAAATTGCATGGATTTTTTGCAATCATGTACATCGAAATAAATGTGCATTCTCCCTTTGAATTTAATAAAAAAATTCCCAAAAGTTTATGTTTTCTTTGAAGCTGTTTGAAAACGTTAAGGATTTACTAGACAAGAAATTGCGAAGATGTGAAAGGCGAAGGAGGAGAGACGGGTCCGGGACAGCCTCCGCAAGAACTTTCAATCTTGATCAATACGACCCTTACCAAGTGAACGCTTCTCTGGCACATCAATACGCTCCAAGAAAGACACGATATTAATTTGTACCTCAACCTCGAACTCTAAATCAAACCAGCATAGTAATTTGAGATTACCCTTTTTGCAAAATAAGGTAGATTGGGTAATCTAATTTTTTATATTCTTATGGGGCAATGTAAGATCTTCATCAATAATGTAAATAAATCTGTTTTTATTTAGATTAATAACTGTTCAGTATATGTTTCATTAAGATTTATTTCATTTCAGCTACTTTCAGGCAGAAAATTTTCCAATTTTATTTGCATTTTATTTAGACAGTATACGGCACGAATATAAAAACGTTTTGGTTATTTCTGTTCACTTACATTGATAGCGAAATTAGAAATAGTTTTATCACATCAATTTTGCATAATATTAATTAATTCTCTGTATTACTTTTAATTTAAATTATACATACATGGGCAATGTAAGATCTTCATCAATAATGTAAATAAATCTGTTTTTATTTAGATTAATAACTGTTCAGTATATGTTTCATTCAGATTTATTTCATTTCAGCTACTTTACAGGCAGAAAATTTTCCAATTTTATTTGCATTTTATCTAGACAGTATACGGCACAAATATAAAAACGTTTTGGTTATTTCTGTTCACTTACATTGATAGCAAAATTAGAAATAGTTTTATCACATCAATTTTGCATAATATTAATTAATTCTCTGTATTACTTTTAATTTAAATTATACATACATAGGTAAATTTATTTATTTATTAAGATCACAGTCACAATTAGGAATAGCCCTTTATCATACGGCGATGGAATAATCCGAATTCCCAGAACGCTTCTTTCCATGTCTGAGATTAGTTGCCGAAGCGGAATCTTTAATGTAGTTACCTGCTGCGTCTTGCTGTGGAGGAGCCGCGCTCGTAGTGATACGGCCGTAATCTTTTGAACTCTGCTTTTTCGAGGTTCTCCTTTTAAATTGAGAAAGAAAAAGTAAATAGAAAAGATTTTACATAAAAAATCAGTTTGAAAAATTTCCTTACATCAAATCATCGATACTTTAGGCATTCATGTATCCAAATGACTTTGGAAAAAGCAAAAAAAAAAGAAACTTTTAAAGGGAAAAAACAGTTTCGATTCATTTTACCTATCTTTGGTATGGCTATGTCTCCTTTGCTGTTCAGACACAGTCGGGATTGAAAGATCAGATGCAGAGGAGCTAGAGCCACCATCATCTTCTTCCCCGCCGGTTTCCTCCATCCTCTGCTGCTGCTGAGCAAGTTTACTCCTTTGAAGAGTAGAAAAGCCATCCTGTTTGATTTTGGAGGACTGATTTGATAAGTATTACTGAGGCGAGGTCTTTGCGGTGGGATGACGGAGTATCTTTGCGTACTTTCACTTTCCGAATCTTCTGAATCCCCTCCTTGAAGAAAATGTCCCCCTCCACCTACACCACCACCACCAAGATCCATCCATTTATCACCGAGGGAGCCTCGAGGGAGGCCATGCATCACTGGATGAAACTTCGCCACGACTATCTCTTGACTGAAACTTTCTTCGCAGAATTTCTTCGGGTCGGAGATTTGGAATGTNTCACCGAGGGAGCCTCGAGGGAGGCCATGCATCACTGGATGAAACTTCGCCACGACTATCTCTTGACTGAAACTTTCTTCGCAGAATTTCTTCGGGTCGGAGATTTGGAATGTGGCGTAAGGAGAGATATCCTCCAAACCTAAAGTAACAAAAAACGTAGAAAGAAACAAACAAACACATAAATAAATAAAATGGAAAAGAAAGAGAAAAAATATGCTTCGCTAAACGATTCTTTTTTCCCTCCTTTCTTCTGACTCTCGTGGGTGAAAACAAATAAGAGAAATTGTCATTGGATTGACCGATTGAAGGACATGTTGACATGTGGAGAGATATAAAAGGAAAAGAAAAAAGATAAACGTACCGGGATTGCAGGCAGGAGGACAAGGCAATCCAGATGAGTAGAATTGCTGCTGTGGATGAGGATCCATCTGTTTCTCAAGAGGGATGCTACTTTTCCGAAGATGTTGATGCTGCTGCTGATGATGATGTTGTTGTTGTTGTTGTTGATGATGATGATGATTGTGTCCTCTTCCGTAAAGAACTTCATTCCTTGTCAAATGCTGTTGCGTTTTTGATGAATTTCCTTCCGTTTCTCCTCCACTAGTCTCCCGTCTTTGCTCTGTAAACACCACCACAAAAAGGCAAAAAAGTAAAGTAAAGAAAGTAAGAATTGGTTGATTTGAATTTGAATTTCCCAAATGGGTTGGACATATATCCTAGAAAAGAAGCCTTATACATTTGTTGGCAGCGGTAGTTTAGTTTTAAACTGTTTCTCAATGAGATAGTGCAAATAAATGGAAAATTGTTTGAAATTTGACAGAAATGAGTGACTGAATTGGGGCATAACTCTTTTCTTACTTGTTTGACAGTAAATGAATGTCCCAGCAAGAGCCACTATGACTCCCAAGATGGTTACTGCGACGGGAACAAGAAGTTTCAGCTTTTTGTAAAGTGGAACCAGCTCACTGGTCACCTTGTGGGTACTGAGTACGTCTTGTGAAGGCGTTTCTAGTTAAAGAAATTAAAAATGAAATCGAAATCAAAGCTGAAGCCATTTTAAAATTTATGTGGAATTGCTTCTTGAAAAAAGAGCAGAGCAGGTGAAAATAAATTCCTTTTAAATAAGTTTTAAACTCTGCTTTTGAATTTATCGTGAGTATTTTTACCGCCGTGCTCGGTGAGCGTTGTGAAAGTGAAGGAAGCTGTTCTCGACGTTGAATAGCCAAAAGCGGAAAGAATGATTTCATACGGAGTAGCTGGTTTTAATCCATCAATCCAATATTCGTTCCGGAACTCAAACTTTACGTCTTTCTCTGCAGAAGAAATAACATTTTATTCTTTAAAAACAGAACGAAAAACTTTTTTTCCTTTGTTCATCTACAAAATAAAAGATTTTTTTCTTTAGAAAAGTAAAAATAACTGTAACAGATCCAGAACTAAACTAAAAACCCAAAAGTTTTTCTATTTTGTTAGGAAAATAGCTTTTTTGTAATACTAGAAAAAGCAGCACATGAAAGAGTACAAATGAGTTTTAAAAAAAGAAAGCGGACAAAAAATGTTTTTTTCTCTTTCTCTCTCACAATTGTCCTCCTCCTACTCTGAGAGAAAGTAAAGTAAGTAAATAAGTGAAAGAAGTTTTTCCACAAACCTGTCACTCCATCACTGCCTTGACTCCATTCTTTTAATGTGATTGCCATTTTCTCCGCGGGACAAAAGCTCGAGTTGGAGTTTAGGCTGTGGAGGTTGAGTAGGATGGAAGAGGCGTTTGGGACGAGGAGCTCCTGAACTAAGGGAAAGTGGCCGACTTGCTGGGATACGACCACACTCATCAAAGGACTGTCCCCACTCGAGCCGAACTCGTTGAATGCCAACATGTACATGTTTAGGATGGCTCCGCAATTAATATCCTGACAGAAATGGAATGAAATAAAATAAAAATTCAAAACTTTTTTCAGAGAAATCGTTTCTTACGCAATTGCTTCTTTAAATCCTTAAGAGTTAGTCATGCTATGCTACAATTTAACTACATAAAAATAATTGTAGTCAATCGAGTTATAATAATCCGGTGGCGGTGGAACTGGTGGCGCTTTTTTATTTACTCACAGAATTTGCCACAAAACTAACAACTTTGTTTCTGATAGACTTATTCGTATAATAATGTGTTTCATCCATTACTGAAAAAAGCGACTGTTGCTTGCTTGCCTGCCTGCCTAGTCTGCATCTTGCATCTTCATCTGATCATTCTATAATTGTAGTCAATCGAGTTATAATAATCCGGTGGCGGTGGAACTGGTGGCGCTTTTTTATTTACTTACAGAATTTGCCACAAAACTAACAACTTTGTTTCTGATAGACTTACTCGTATAATAATGTGTTTCATCCATTACAGAAAAATCGACTGTTGCTTGCTTGCCTGCCTGCCTAGTCTGCATCTTGCATCTTCATCTGATCATTCCCTGCTACACATATTTTTTTGTTCGAGCAAATAAAACAGAAGGAGAAATGTAACGGAAACGGGGAAAACAAACTTTTCCAATCGGATCACGTTTCTATTCCACCAAGGGAGAAAGTTAAGCCATCAATTTCCTATTTTTCTTGAACTCTGATCCAAAAAGATGGACCGAAAAAAAAACTAAAAAAAAGTTACGTTAAGATAGGGAGAGAAGAGAAAACTTGGAAATAGACTGGAGGCTGGTTAGAGCTATAGCTGGGAGCACTATATTTTCAGAAATAGGTACAGTCAGTCTAGAAGTTATCCACCAAAAGCCATCATATTTTTTTACAGTTTTTTCCCGATCTTCTCCATTACTTTAAGTTTAGTGTCGATTCGTGTACGTTTTTATGTGATATTCTTTCTCTAGCCCCAAACGAAACACTGACCATTCATTCATTCATTCAACGAAATAACGGATAATAAAGTGAACAAAATATAAAATTTACTTGCTGGCTTTTACTAGCCCCTGGTCTGCGTAACTTACATGAAATTGTGTCTATCTTATGACCTGAAATACAGATCCCATGATGCTTACTTAATTCAACGATCTGTTCATTTCGGTAAAGGGGAAATAGAATCGCACGAAACGCATAAGAAAATTAACTTACATGAAATTGTGTCTATCTTATGACCTGAAATACAGATCCCATGATGCTTACTTAATTCAACGATCTGTTCATTTCGGTAAAGGGGAAATAGAATCGCACGAAACGCATAAAAGTGTTTTTGTTAAAGTTTCAGCTAAGGTAAAAGTAAAAATTTAAGTAGAAACATACAAAAATGCGTGCAATAATTTTTCAATTCAATAATATGAAAATAGCAAACAAAGACGGTACAGATTGTTTTTTTAATCTATAGAAAAAGGTTTACTATTTCCTGTTTAACAGAAATAATTTTCCAGTAGTAATACATACATACGTACTAAATACTAAATATGTAGGCTGGCGTAATTTATGATGAACGAGTGGAGAAAGTATTTTTATACAAAATTTTTACTTACTTTTAATGTGTGGTTTCGTGAGTTAGGCTGAAAAATAAGCTTTTGCCAATCAAGTATGGATCCGAGAGTTCGATAGTAAAGAATGAATCCCAAAGGAGCATCACAAGAGACGTTGCCTCCATCTCCGTTTCCTGCAATCGCTCTTCTAACTCTCCAAGAAATGTAAATATCTCGATTTCTCAACTCATACGATGGTTCTAAAGTACACGGGGGACCTGTTCCAAAAAGAACAAAAACAACAACAAAATCAACAATTCAACTTTACTTACAACAAACACAGGAGTAAATATGACTTTCGAAGAAAAATGACCACAGAATTTAAGCAAATACACTACAAAACTCTTTTACATGTTTTCTGTGAATGAAATTCAATACGTAATGAATTGACAGTTCAGTAATTTAACTTCTCTAATTTATTTCTAATGATAGGATTCCATACGAACGTTTTTACTGGATGTTGTCTCCGAACAAATCACAATTTCCAGATAAATTCATTAATAGTCTTTCTTTTAGGGATTCTCAGTCAGGATACACACAAGAGAACTTTTCTTTGTAGTCAACCGAAACCCCGAAGCATTATTAGAAATATCTGTATGAAAATGAAGCAGGAAGTGTCCCACTTTATGTACATAACAACGCTGTTGCTGTTGCGCTGCATAGCTCCTGTGATGGATGAGTCCATTAAAATTGTACCGTGAAAGACGAACTGCCTACTTGCATCGCATAAAGGAAAAGAAAGCTTCTAAGTTTATTCCTTTCTTTCCTTTCTCAATCTCAGTTTTGTTAATAATAATGGTATTGATCCTTTCTCTTTTTGCGAACTGATCGAGCTATTACTTCATTGTTCTCTGGTCTGAATATTTTCAAAGGATAACAAGACGTAGAGAGAGATAGCATAATAATAATCATCATAATCATCATCATGAGCAAAAAGCAATATTTATCAAAGGCAGCAGAGAAAAAGCATCGGAGCGGATGAACAATGCTTATTATTATTGAGAAAAATCATTCCCGAGAAAGGCAAGCATAAATATCATCCTTTTTTGTATCTTCATCATCAACCCTCTCATAATAATCATCAGCATCGTTTTCATTATCTCCCTCCATCGTTTTGTAGTCCCATTGCATTCCCCATCTCATCTTTTGTGTAATATTATTCTCTTCTTGTGAGTGAGAGATTATCTTACACGCTTTGGAGATAAAAGATGATAAATATCCAATACTTATGTACAAATATCTGTACACCAAACGCACGCAGAACAATAGCAAGCTCAGGCAAAGCTTTTCCCCTTCTTGTTAAAAAAATTGTTTCTATTATTACGATTTCAATTTTGTGACATTTTTAATTTGTATCTGCTATGCTCTGTCTGATCTATTGTACTCTTCTGATTATCATTGGAAAAATGTTTCATGAGTCTACAAACAAATACAAACAAACAGAAA
>JAHZNJ010001102.1:0-21726 GCA_027744475.1 Lepidocyrtus cf. sotoi NNG-2020 | reverse complement strand
AGAATTCCTACTGTTTGATCTGTGATGATTACACGTGCGTGGCATAACTTTATTGCAGTTTAATGGCAGTCAAGCACGTGCAAGCCAATTTTTTCCCAAAGCAGTAAAGTCGTTTTATCACCGTCCGTAACCGGTACATCAGTTTTACTACTAGGACTAAAACATTTTAACATGTCATATTATGTAATTCAAATCATATTGGCAAGACTAAAGTAATGACAGAATGACGATGAGATATGAAATTACAGATAGTTGCTCATGAAACTCATGGTAGATGTTATTGTAAACAATCACTATCCTAACTTTAAAAGTATGTAAAATTCAGTTTTGTAACGGACACCTAAGAAATAAATTTGAAGGCTATTAGCGGTCTTCAGCAGTACATTAAGTTTGCATTCCAGTAAACTGCCATCGTGGTTAGAGTTATAGTCATTTACTACTTTTACCATAATATGTATATCATGGCTTATATACCATATTATACATACTACATACCATGGTTTAACTCAAGCTTTATTACAATGCAAATATGTTTCCTTCTAATTACGTGCAATAAAACGAGTAAAATTAATCAGCGTAAATGTCCCATAAAAGCAAATATCCACAATATGCAAACATTCGAAGATACACGTAGGCTCTGCGAAATATTGTAATAATATAGAATATCTCTAAGCAATACTACAGATAACGTGGATGTAAAATTGAGCCCAATTTTGTTCCATTGTCATTAGCAGTCCTGAATTTATTGACTTATCATTAGTTGAGAGATGATGACATGCTGTTCTTGTCATCTTCTTCCTCCTCAACCCACGCTGGCTTAGCTTGCTTTGATACCATACCCATTCTCCATTCATTTTATTTGGGGTTTCATTCCATTCCATTAAGTGGAATGATTTCAGAGAAGGAAAAGGAAGAGTTACCTACCTACATGTATGAAAATAAATAAATGATTGTGCCTACGCTACCTCTTAAGTTTATATATTTATCTGATTCGCTAATGTAAGTTTCAGTAAAGCACATCAACATGAAACAGGAATAGGATGGACAAAGAAGAGGCATATTTTTCAAGCTTTGAATTGCAGAGCCAAGGCTGTTTACAAACTAATGCATTTTGTAAAAACAAGGATACTCTACTTAACAATAAATAAATACTTTTCCTTTTTGCTAATAAACTTTCCAATTCCAACGTGTCTGCTTAAAACCCCTTTTCTTCCTGTGAACAAGAACATCAACAAAACAACAGCAACAGAAACGCTTTCACATCACGATTTTAATAATCATCACTCACTCGAAGAACGAACGTAACGAGAACCGATAGATAGAAGCTTCAACTTCAAGTTTATTCGCTTTAGTTTCCCCCAAGGATGCGAATACAGATAAACCGGAACCCTTTATAGGACTTTCTCCTGAGGGCACTCAGGTGTGAAATTAAGCGTTAAAACAAGTAAAGTGGAAAAATCCTTTTAAGGAAGGAAAGTGCGATAGGAGAATTCAAACAAAACGGGAAAAAGTCGTCGTGTGTTTTAAAACGGAAAAGTAGTTTAAGCATAGAATTGCCGGGCGGAATAGACAGTAGAATTGAGAAAGAAGTAAAATTGACAGTGCTCCTATTCTAATACAAACTAAGCAACCGAACCAGTTTTCTCTCCTCTCATTATCAATCAGTAGCAGGTCGACTGGATGTTCTGAAATGAAGAGAAAGCATCAAAGACGCGACCAAGAAAGGAAGAGGAGGAAAAAGAAGGTAGTAAGATATCGCATGAAAGAATATCAATCTGAATTTTGCAACTACATCCATTCCATCTAGGAGAAAACTCTTTTCTTTTTTGTTCCTTACAAATCATTCATTGAAACATACTGATACAGAATATATGCAAATAAATATTGAGCGGGGAAGCAAAAAGTTTAGTTGGATAAAAGTAGTAACTAGAAAGATCTATGCCAATGCGCAATGCAATAGTTATGTTATGGGAAAGGATTCGCCCTACTTTTGTTTTCTTTCTATATTGGAAGAAGTTTTCTCTGCTGGGTATATTTTCAAAGTCTTTTCTCTTCATTTTCTTACTTACTAAATTGCAAACAAATTATGGCAAACTAAACTAGTTGACAGGAAAGGCTTTATTTTCATATTACTTTTAAAAGTTTTTTTTCTCGATGATGATGAAAATGACTTTCTTCCATAGTTCGGCTTCAATTTCTATTTCGCAGTTACTCGATCTTCAAAAATGTATTTTAATTCATGCAACTTTTGCCAATTTGCTCGTATTAGAATCAGACTAGTTTCATGATACATGCTCTACGCTACGTTCCATGATTTATGCCTTCTCTTGTGAAAGCTGTCATGGTCCATCTGCCATAATTTATTAGTGTGTGGCTCAATACTACACAAAAAGAGATATATTATACAAGATTAGGACCTTGCTAAAAAGTTACCTTCTCTTTATATTTCTTTTTCCAAAAACAAAACCAAAAAGTTTGACTTTACTACAATAAAAAACAACGCAATGCTTAATTTCCTGCTTTTGACTGACTCTGACTTACAATTACAAAAGACGTTTCACGTGCCAAGGTCATGACACTTTTTTATTTTGCTTGAGCTCCATTTCAAATCAAACTTTTTAAAATATATTAAATTGAGGGAAGGATTGACTTAAGAAATGTTTTAAACTTTTAGTTTAGCATTTTTGAGAAAATCAGAATAAATTAATAAAATCTTTGCTACTAATTCCACAATAGGAACCACTCAAAAAATGATAACATTCCAAATTCATAAAGAATTATTTAATAAATGAAATTCTCTTTATAATACCAAATCTCTGCATCTCCACTTTTTTTTCTTATCAGCTCAGTTGCATCCACATCAATATCAAACAGCCAGCGACTAGAAATAATGTATGTATTGCTAATCAATTTGTTTTTAGAAACATGGAAATCGAATCCAGAAGCAATAATAAAAAATTGTAGACATCCCTCGTTCCACATCTGTTTATTTTTAGCCACTCAAGCTGAAATAAACACGTCTCTAAAAATAACTAGGGCAAGTACGAAAAATGTATTCTCATACTATTCCGCTACTCTGTTAAACTGACGACACGACTACTAATGCAAATGTTATGCAGTTGTTCGAAAGCACAACAGTTGCGTTTGCGTATATTTTGTTCGAAATAAGCATTTCTGCTAACGTTAATGAATATTTTTGCGTTATGTGAGTAGTGTGTAAATCGTGCATAATAAAATGTTCAACTACATCTAGTACATCTACATGTAGCGTAGTATGTTTTTGCATTATGTTACTATACTTTTATACATGAGCAGAGCACGTTAGTACTTTCTATGTCTACTTCCTGCATACTTTTAGAGTTTCATATTGTTTAAATTAAAATGCTATTTAAGACTATTCGAGACATTATATTGGATTAGATTTAAAGTAAAAGGATGCATTAGGCAGCAAACTTTTACTTTTTGTAATAATGGTTTTTCCATGGCTGATTTATAGCAATATTTATTGTCTCCAAAAATCTCACATACCGAATAATCATCAATAGTCAATCATTCATTTTTGTTTAAATTTTTGTATTTATTGTGCATGAGTCGCAATACGTTGACATATTATTTTTTAAGAAAAAAATCTGCAACAGTAAATATTGTTCTTCTTCAGCTTGTTTTAGTCATCCAAGCAAGAAGTCTATTCTTTCATATCATGCAAAATGCTCTACATTTAACCGAACTTGATTACCTCATTACATTTTATGATAGATAATACCTAGTATAAATATATAAATATAAAGCTACTGGAAAATAAATGTTTCATCGCCGGTTACACACAAACGTAAACTAAACACAAATTCCCAATTTTCATCAAACTAAAATTACATTTTTGATTTGCCATTTGATTCGCGTTTCGTAATTATTACTTGACGTAATAATAATAACTAGACTGACTAATAAGAATGAAGAAAGAATGTAAAAGTGTAGTCTGCACATAATATGACAATGTGACAAAACAAGAATGTGTCTAAAAAAACCAAGTAAATTAGTAGATGAAGCTTCCACTTCGTACGTACGCGGACGTACAATTCGATGTCATTCGATTTACTTCAACTTCAACAAGACTTTACTTCATTTGTGCATCAATAAATAACAGCACATCTAAAAGAAAGAACAAACAAACTGGATGATAAATGATGAGGAAAATGAAAGAAGATGTTTGAGATTAACAGGCTAAATTCATTTTGACATTTGAGCACACAAAAAGGTAACATTTGGGATGATGTGGAAAAGATGATGATGTTGATTCACGCAAGCTGTTGTTGTGATGTGACTGCGACTGTGACGATCAGCTCTAGTCCCAGTATAAGGTCCTTGAGAATGTGATCAATAATGATCAGATCACGTTATATATCACGTAACATCCACAAGGGAGAAAAACTGGATAGAATGACATAGGACTGGAAAATGGGTTAGGACAGCAGAGACGAGCATGGAGAAAACACTCAGTGACGACGGTGGCAACATAGCATTAGAAAGTAGAAATATTATAAAAACCACACCCAAAATTTCCAGTAAACTTAGGAAAACTTTTCTTTTTTATTTTTTGTTCTACGATGTTGATGATGATGCTGCTCATCCATCCCATCGTCATCTGAGTGAGAGAGAGAGGAAGTGACGTGGTTGCTTGAAAGAAATGGGTAGCTGTAGAAGAGTCTTTCATTTCATCTTCTTCATCATCATCAAGGAAAGCTGTCGGATTCACATTATTTGGCGAAGTCAAAGTCAAAGTTTACATGACAAAGAGGAAGGCACACGGTGAGACATAGACACAACCCAGTACCAAAAAAGTTAACCTACGCCTAAAAACTCCTTTTTCTTTTTCGTCCATCTCATCCACTAGGAGTCCTCTGAGCAGATTTAAAATCAAAAATTAAACGTTAAAATAAAAAAATCAGTATAATACATCTATCGTACTTGGGCAATAGAAGCAAAGGTAAACGATGGCAACAAATCTCCGAGAAACATTTTTGCACTGTACTGTTGTGTCTTCTTAAACGGGCTGCCGGTGAAGTAAGATCGTTAGGTATTGTTTGCAATGTTTTAAAGTAACATCAACATCATCTTCGTCATCAACAACAACAACGGCAGCAGTGGCATCATCGTTTCTTGCTTAGAAAGCTGAAGCAAGCCCAACATTTTAGACATGAGAGGCATAAATTTTTCCTCTTCTTTCTATCTTCTTCTTCTTCCTTCTCTGACTGAGAATCTCAAAATTCCGTCGTCTTCTCATTTCTTGGCAGGAGTTTCGTTTTGGCATCCTTTTCAGCCATACATTGTCAAGCCACATCCGTCACCATTCATTTCTTATTTCAATGTTTGTATCACTATCACCTTAGCAGAATGTTTTCTCCTTTTAAAATTGGGAGAGTATTAAAGAGTTCGTAGTCGTACACATTCACAGTCACAAAATATCCATCTGACAGACCGACCGACCAAACCAGCCATCCGTCCGTCTGATGACTGTGTGACGTTAAAAGTATGAAGTACTTATGTATACCTGATGACGACGATGACTACACAACCGACATAATAACTCACTATTTTCATCACAATTTTGCTTAAAAGCTTAGCTTACAAAAGTTAAATTACATTAAGAAAGGGAAACTATCGCGTCTAATCTTTTACTTTTTGCGCAGTCTCTTGGATTGCTCGTTAAGGTGATGAAATGGTATAGAACAGTTAAAGAAATAAAGCAGAGCAGTGAGTAAAGCGGAGAGTCATTGGGCAAGTCACTAACCTCGTCCTTGAATAATGAATGACTTCGTTTCATGAAGGTAATGACAGGAGTCGTTTTAAAATTGCTTCACTTTTTTTATATTTCGTTGATTTCCACGAGCGATGTGATGACGGTATCGCACGTAGTGGTAGTGATGATGATGACGATGAGAATTATGATAATTTTGAGTGTTCCAACCGTGAAATCATTAGTAGCAACCTGACTGGAACTTACGGAAGTTAATTGGAGTTTTGATGAAAAGACGAAAGAAAGAAAGTGGAAGAAATTAAACTGCCTTTAGTATTGAAAAGAATTTGGAGTTGTCGTCTGCGTCAGAAATATATATTATTTATCTCGATTCCGTGAAAAGAATGATGAATGATGTTAATGCTGCCTTGCTTTAGAAGAAATAATCAGTCCTCAAAAAATAATTGCTATTAATATTTTTAAAACCCATCTCCAGTACACCCCAACCAATCACCCAACTTCAAAAGGTATAAATGAGACAGGAAAATGACAGGAAGAAGACATTAGGAAGAAAAGCTTAAATGAAATCAAATCCGCTTTTGTTTGTTCTGATTTTATGGATGTTTGATTTTGAATGAGTGGAGAGAAAACATAATTACATCACAGCAACACGCCTGTAACTGTAAAAGTCGTAAAGCCGACAGAATCACGAAAAAGATAAAACGTTCTGAGTATAATTACATTACACCTATCCAATGTCTATAGAGCGATAGCTTCACTATAGCTTTCCCTGTTTCCCTTTTTATGTATCATTTAGTATGAATTCATCTTCAGTTTGCATAAAATTTTGTCATATTTTTGCTTAGCTTGGATAATCAATGTATGACAATTAATGACATAAAACCTGTTTTATTTTATAAGCATTGACATTTTAATGTTACGCGCTAGCTCGTTTTCTAACAGACAAACAGAATAAGTATATTCAGTCAGGATGAATTCATCAATGCAATTTACAGACATGAATAAGCAAAAAAACTCAAGACTCGTTTGGTTTCTTGCTGATGATGTAAAATGTAAGTTTGCCAATTTCCTAAGAAGGAAGATTATGTTAACAGTTTTTCATGTAAAAAGTCGACCTTGAAAAGTTTAAACCTTTTTCTTGTCATAGGAGTTAAAAAATCGTTTTGCGGACAACGTCCTTGAAGCTTCAAAGTATTTATTTACTTTCAAAGTTTGACACGTGATATTTGGTTAAGTGAGTTTAACATAATTTGATTATTTCAAGCTTAACTTTTACTTACTATTACTAGCGATTTGATACGATATTGATCTAAGCTTTAATGCTTTCATAGTGGTTGGTGATATGCGGTAACAGAAAAGTGGCATACATACAAGCATAAAAAGTGGTATTGATTTAGTATTATTCTTTGGTAATGAAATACCTTAATATTCATCTTATTAAATATTTATGAAGTGGCAAATATAAAATATATTACAGCATTCAGATGAATAGATATAGGTTTAGTGACGTGTTTGGCAATATATGAATAATAATAAATTGATGATAACGTTTTTCTGTGGTTGAAATTCAGCAAGACAAAGGCTACGAATTTCAGAACAATTTTGGAAAGCAAAAAGGACTTTAACTGTACCTTTTGGTTTTGTTACGAATTTAAAGTTTAAAGTAGCTTTTAATTGATATGCCTTGTCTTATCAATGACTATACCCAGCTATGTGCAAATGAAAGCAATTAAATATAAATTTAGTACCTAGAATGGGATGAATTACTACATTCAGCTTTCAAACAAACATTTAATTTTCTTTTTTTGGGTAGGACCAACCCGTAACAGTGATGAAAATATCCACCCATTTCGTACCCATCACGTTCAGCAAACATTTATTTTCTAGGTTTTCCATTTTTGTAGTCAAACACGGTAAAAATTTTATTACGTTAAACCGAACTCGATTCCATCGCCTAGACCCAAAGCAAATATGGTCAAGCGGTTGTTTCTATCATCAACTATTCAAACTAATTCGTACATATTTTGTATGATAGGAAATCACTTTATTCTATCATGTTTTGTCATAAATTTTTCCGCTTTCAGTGGTACTAGTGAAAATTGCTGAAAATGCAGAGAAAATGTATATCTTTTGTGACAGACTAGTGAAAATAAAAATGTCGGACTTGCTCTGTTCACAGTGGAATTCAAACTTTGTGCAAATGATTGAATTGACAAATCAATTTTCAGTTATCATAGGTAAAAGTGGTTTGGTCTTGAATTAAAATGAAAACAAATTCAACCCACGTAATAAACTTTGTAATTACTCTTAACAATTTAATAACAGTTAAGACATCTGTTGTTGATAAAACAAGACAAACTCCAATTTTAGTTTATTAGTGAGCTTTTTAAAATAAAATCAGTATGCCGGAAGAGAGAAGTTGATTCAGATGTGAAAGTTTGAAATGATTTGCTTCTTTTGACAAAAACCAGCTTAATTGTAAACAATATTATGCTGAGGTTCAATATATTTGACAAGTATTTTTGATGAATTCTCAAAATTGGAACCTGTTCTAATGAGTATTACACATATTTACAAGGTAAGGCATCATATTCTATTCATCGTACGTTTAAAAAAACTGTTTTAATTTTTCAATTGAGCCATTCTCATAAACACATCATTTATTACTTTGTCCTCCATCAGGAGTATCTTGGAGAAATTCAAAGTCAGGCGACGCAGAGTGACAAGATATTAGCAACAACGGTAACGGCAAGTTCCTATATTTGGTAAAACGATTTATTGCTTAATACAGAAAGTGTATGCGAACAGTATACGAAGAGCTTCATTTCATAATTGACCGGTCAAACGTCAACCACAACTCTACAAATACTTCTCAACTTGATAGCTTATTAGCATGTCCAAAGAGTATTTCATCAAATTGTCACGCACGCAATTCGCTGTTTGATGGTTATTTGAAACTAACCGGAAAAAATCTCTCATTGAAGAAGGAAAGGATAAAAATAATTTCCAGGAAGACCACAAAAATAGTTCATGTCAGTATCTTCCTTCCACTGTTTTACTGGTATCATGTGACATTTAGCAGGATAACAGCAGCAGCGATAGCGACGGCGGCAGTACAATATACATTTCACAAAGACCCATTATTCCAGGTTATGGAAGAATGTAGTCGCCGTGTGCATGTCAGAAGAGCATCTCTGTAGATAACGTTCAACGCGGACATCATTACAATTTACAACACTCATCATCTGCATTTATCTTATCGTTACGTGTTGTCCTATCCTAATAGCCTACAAAATTAGTGCTCGTCCGTCGATGTTATCACGTTTCCTCATTACGGTCGCTTGCGTTGCGATTCCGTGGAAAAATAATCTACTATTTCGGTTATTTATAAGATAGAAACCCTTATAGTAGGTTTTATTAAAGCAGAAGCACAACCAGCAGAAGCGCTAGAAAACATGACAGAATGACTATGACGCAACATATGTTTAGAATACGTAATGTTCTCCCTCTTCCTCCGTTCCATGTAAAAATTTTCAACATTTATTTTATTTTTTCTTTGTAATGTCATATTATAAAAATTCTAGTAGGATTTATTATGACCATTTACTGTGCATGTATTGTGCATTATCTCAATTTATTTTGAAATTCACACAGTAAAACAGAACAGGGCATTTTATTATTATTATTATTCTCTGTAATCTCAAACAGTTGTTGCCTCACTCACGTGTGTGTGCCACATTTAACAATAACGCACTCTTTCTTGAGCTTTATTCATTGCATTGCATTCCACGTTCCACATGGAGCATCCTCATGAATGAGGTTTAGCTTAATAAAGCAAAAGCAAAAAAAGAAATTCTACTTCTACAAAAAAAGATTCTCTTGGGTAGTTTTTGTGTGTCGTGTCTCCCAAATTTTTGCCTTTTTAGAAATGAAATTCATGAAGGTAGCCTTACTAAAAAGAAGTAAAATATGTGCAGCCGTCGGAGAGAGTTTCACACGACAAGACACAATAGGTACACGGCACATGGCACATGTACTGTACTCCTTCGCAACTCAAAGTAACTCAACCAAAAAACTAGCTGGCAAAAAAAGTTGTTACTACAATCACAGTGGCAATCATACTTAAACCTTTATTCAGCAGGATTCTCTTTAGACTTCAAAGACTAGACATATCTAGTAGACTAGACTAGACATATCATCAGATGAGCTATTACCACGTTCCATTAGTCCTAAACACAGCAGCATAGCAGCGTAATACTAGCAGGAGCTTTTACTTTTATACACTGCATTAACATTTCATATTCTTTCCAAATTCCAAATACAAGCTTTTATCGAGCAACAGAAGTATGAAACGGAAAAAAGCAAATAAACTTTGCAGAAAGAGAGAATATATTATGCACATACCAAAAGAAGCGAACGAGTTAATGTTATACATGTTTCATGTGTTTCTATAATGCAATCAGATTCATCCACTTTTCCACTACCGAGCGGCGAACATACCGACCAGTTTCGTCGACCCAGTTTACTGATAATAGTCATATGATTTTTGTACAAGAACTATAAGCGCTTCTGCTACATGTGCGTATTCTACAAAGCTGTGGTGTTGTTTTTCTTCTCCATCTTTCTCATCTGACAGACATAACATAATAAATGTAATAACTCTGTCGGCAACTAATGCACATATGCATGAGCCTGTATATTATACCGAGAAGGACGAAAGAAAGAAGAGAAAGAGTAAGAGAGGTCCTTGAGAAAGTCCCAAAATTTGCCCTCGATTCTATCCTTTACTACTTTTACAAAACTCTTTCTGTTCTATCCTTTCTCTATTCTTTCTCTTTGGTGCGCTGTATGCATTTTGTACACTGAATTGCTGTGCACTGTAAACGATTGCATTTTGGAATTTCTGCTCTGTGATCTGTCAGTACGCTTTTTTTGTAAGTTAAGTGCAATATAAACGTAACACTACTACTAAATACATGGACATTTGGACGAGGAGGAAAAAATTTTTTTCAGTGGCGGTGGAAACGTAGTACGTGTAGTAAACGGTGTGGTTGTGCTGTTAATAAAGTTCAATCGTTACTGAAACACTGTTACTCTTCCGCTAGTGCTGATTGCTGACAGGACAGAATTGCATTATTGCCATTACTAAACGAATTCTCTGTTGTGGAAATATATCTGTATTGCCAAATCAAATCCTTGAAGAGACAAAGATTCTTTCTGTTCCTTTCTTTCTCGCACCAGCATAGTTTGCATATGCCAACGCTAAACGCTTTCATAGAGAATAAAAATTGTCGAAATTGTTATTTCACATTTTTGTGAAAAACAAAAGCAAAACTAAACAGGAGCACGCTAGAGAGAAGATTAAAGAAACACAGAAGAAAATATTTTTGAAAAACTAGAGAAAAAGTAAGGAAAACGAATTTTCCGATTCTTTAAAAAACACGGTTGGGCTGTTGTTTGAGTGGCTTCCCAACGAGAGATTAAGATTAACAAAGAAAACTACGAAAAACTCTGCTGATCTACTGATTTTCAATATAGCTGAAGGCAATATCTTTTATGCAAGGAAGAGCAGCAGTAAAGCAAACTACTAAAACATTTTGTTCCTGGAATTCTACTTTACGATTATGCTGGTAATGTATTTTTTCAGAAAGATCAACAGAAAGAAGGAAGTGAATCGGATACAGAAGAGGAAGAAGAGAAGATGCCTGCAAAAATTCTCATTTTTCTCGGCTCCGTTCGACCAGGAAGGATGGTGGAGAGAGTTGCTATTGCAGTCAAGAACATTGTAGCTGCAGAGGGTATGGAACCGACCGTCATAGGTAAAAAAAACTTTAACTTAATTGGAACTTTTGTTGCTGGTAATCGTGTTGCTGACGTACTACATATAAGAGAAGCAAAGAAGTAGACGCGGAGTGTACAAAACTATTGCAATTTTGAATCTAAACAATGACATTCGACGACGGCATACATTTGCATGAATGACTATAAAAGAATTTCATTTCACTTCTGAAAAGGATTTTTTCTTACTAGTTTTCATTCATTTGACGGGAAAGCGACTCTTTTTTCTTTGATTTTTTAATGCTCTGAATCTGAATTGAAGGTAGCAGAATTTGATTTTGTCTTTAGAAAACTTTTGAAAAGTGTGATTTTGAATGAATGACGTCCTGGGAAAACCATTTCAATTAAAGCAAAGTAATTGCATTTTCTAACGAAATGTATGAAAATCTGTAGTCCATAGAATACTGGTTTTGTTTCATATAAAAAAGACTTTTAATTATTTTTTTTCCTGGTCTTCATTGAGTTCCAATCTCAAACATCTTTTCTCGTATTGATTAAATCTTTTTGTCAGTTTTTCTCATGCTTCGCGCATTCATACATTAAAAAGAATAGGTTGATAGATGCCTCGATGCCTGCGATCACCAACTGCCTAAATGGTAGCATCATTGGTACTTTTATTTTCACTTTCTAGATTACTTTCTTTTCACTTCTTTTTTTGTAGATCCAGCAGAGCTTCCTCTAGAAATTGTGAAAGTTCCACTTCATTTCATGAAGGAGCCCGAGAAGGAAGCACCTGAATGGATGCTTGAAACAAATCAGAAAATAAAGGAAGCGGATGGTTTTATCATAGTCTCTGCGGAATACAACTGTTCAATCCCTCCGGCATTATCCAACATGCTGGATCATTTCCCACCGGCTTCCTTCCGACACCGGCCTTGCGGGATCATTTCCTATTCAATGGGTAAGCTGAGCTGATATTTATGATTATTATTAACAACATGTGTACTGTGTACACTTATGGTTAAACAGCCTGTTCTTGGCAAACTGCAAGCACGTGTTAGTGCATATTTAACATACTTGCTTACATGGAAAGGAAATAGAAGGTGGATTGGATGGCTGCCTGTACCTAAACTACGTTCACTACTACTAGTAGTATGTCAATTCATCAGCAGAAATGGAAAATTTATGAGGGTTGAACCAGGTTCGGGTATCGTATCATATTATGTGACACATAGGTATATTGATATGGACAGACGAGATAGGAGAAAGCAAAACGCTTTGCCTATTCGGTAAATAAATGTTTAGTTTGGAAACTACGACATTTATATTTACCGAAAGCAACTCAAGCATAATATTATTTTTCGACAAGTCAAGTTTTTCCTTTCCTCTTCACTCACCGACTCGGTTTGATAGAATTACTATGTTTACCTGCTGATGAAATGTAAAGCTACGTTACAACAGCTTCAACAACAACTTGTCAACCTATCGCCCATCTATAATGCATATGGTTATTATTTTGGAAGTTGCCGGCTGAAAATGAAAATGCTTTGTCAGCGAAAGAATAATCTCTCCATGTTGTAATATAGCATTGTGTGGTGTTTACATAATAAAAGGAATTGAAAAGCATTCTGTATGCTTTCATTCACAATGATATGAGAATAAACGAGAGTAGAATGGAAAATAAAATGAAAGCAAAAGAAAGAGAGGATGAATACCTCTTCTGGGTTAGAGAAATACCACCCCATTGAATGAAAGTGTTATTATTACGGTGAATAATTAACCCGCTTACCTATTCATTCTCTTTCACTCTCTTCTATTCTGGTTTAATAATAATTCCACAGAAATGTAATCCAAAAGCCACTTAACAACTTATAAAACCCGATGGTATACTTTTAAGTTAACTTTCTCTAAGCTGGATGCAGTAGCTGGTGAGCAGGCGTTTTATACAAATATTTTGAGTTGCCATTATTGTGTACAGTATGAATGAGTTCTAAATGGAAGTTAGAAACCGTTGAAAGAATCAATTCATCACGACTATACCACCACTAGAGAAGCTATAGAAAGAATACGTTGGTGAATGGGTTGTATAGGCCGAGGCAGACTGGATAGATTTTTTTATATAACACGTATTTGGGTATATAGAGAGAAGAATTCTCCACGGGTAAGTGAAATTGGAGTCAGAGGAGCCACTTGACGGGTCGTGACTTGAGTTCACGATGATGATATTACTGCTGGTATTTTTGTTCGCTTTCTTTCAAACAAAAAAAAGCGTGAACAAAAGATTTTCATGCATTGTATTACATTGCATTTCACTATACTTACACTGTAGTTGGGATGGGATTGGGAAATGTAAGATGATGGTCCTCTTTCTCTCTGAGGTAGGATAATATAAAACCCAAAATCGGCTTGATAGGCCTTTATTCCTACATTTGTTACCGTTTACGGAAATCGTTAGTAGCAGAAAAGTAAAAGTATATTCGTATTTATCTAAATTTTTATCTCACTATTACACACAGCCGAGTATAACGGGAAACGCCAATCGTTATTATGAATTACGAAAGAAAAATCTTTCCCATTTTGACTATGCAATACATGTAATACTTATTCTGGGATTTTTTTTGTCTTTTTCTTACGTTAGGACAATTTGGAGGGGTACGCGTTCCAGTTGTGTTACGAGCGTTTACTAGCGAGCTCGGCATGGTATCTATCCCAACCTGCGTACCTATCCCAACGGTTCAGCAGGTGTTTAACGAGGATGGCAAACTTTTTTCTTCTGCGAGTGATCGGGTCACCAATAACATCACTAAACTAGCAAAGGAAGTGGGTTGGTATGCTGATGCACTTAAGAATCACAGAGCTAATGTACCTCTACCGTCCTAGAAGGAAAAGAGATTCAGCGAGAGAAAGGGACTCCTTCTGGAGAAAAGTCTCTTTTAAGACTTGGTGCTGGTAGCAGATTCCTACATTTAGCTATTGACTTACAATTTAGAAAATTTAGAATAGTCGCTTTCTAATTCAACCTTGTTGGATAGAATAATAAAAGTATGACTTATGTCATAAAACTATAATTAAATTAACCTCTTTGTGAAGGTCAGTATTCAGTATGAACATAATAAAAGTGAGTATTATGAGGAACTAAACGAATGTTTGAAAAAATTCTGTGAACGTTACTGGGCAATGGAAAAGAACGTCATTCATTCAGATTACTGCTGCTTTGCTTATTCATAATTTATTTATCATGTTATGCATGAGTGACGATGCAAAATTCAATTTTAAACTTTCAGTGACACTTTTACTCATCCATGATGCGTGAAATTCCAGCATTCCAAACAACTTTCTTCTACTGCTGATTTTTCAAACATATATGGAAAGGGGGAGCAAAACTGCATAAAATACAAAAACTAGTTTCTGACCCTGTTAACCAACTACGAGAAAAAGGCTCCCTGCCGACACCACACAACTTATGCATTCTTCATTAAGATACTTTGTTGAAAATTACATTTTATTTTACTGAAAGCTTATACATTTGTACATGAGATAGAAAATCAACATAGTACTCATTGTCAGGCATATTATGAAGTGCCACTTTAATGTGAATTCATCTTTGTCATTATCGTCTACTTTCTTCCTTCATGACGATAAGACGTAATTTTAAAAGTTTGACTGTTGAAATATAAAGTTATTGTTATGCATGTGCCATATATACTACAGCCCTAGAGCAACAAAATAAGCAGAAATTCTATTTTGTAGTTTACTTCCGAACGAGGGAGCAGCAGCATGTGTCTTTCTTTCCTCTTTTCATTCCATCAGCAAAGATTTCTCCTTCTCCAAAATAACTAATTTCAAACTTTTTCCAAGCCGGTAGACTGCTTTATGCTCCGTCCCACCGTATCATCGTCCAAGTCCTTTAGTTTGTTCCTGTTTTCTCTTTATTCCCTATGGTAAGTATTAAGACAACGATGCATTCATTCAATACACAGAACACAGTCAGTGTACGAATGGGAAATACCGAAGTAAGTAACAAAATAAGTCCAACAAACGTCACGTTTTTTCTCATAATGCAAAATACTAGTTTCTTCAGCATGCTCCCCGCTGTAGTATTTCTTAATATTAAATACATTTTACAATTAATTTCAGTGAGCTACAGGCTCCCTTTTTAGTTCCACATTTCTTCCTTAGAAATAGAAGGCCTGCTGAACCATATGTAAAACAAAGCTACGGGAATGAAAAATGTAGCAAAGGAAAGAGAGGTCTATGGGAGAACCAGCACTTCATGTTTTCTGCAGCTTTAATTTCCATAAATCAAACAAAAATCTTCCTTTATATTTTTATAAACTCCTTCAAGCTGTGTTTATCCTTATTATTTCCTACCTCTTCTGCTGATGTGAGCCCATTTTTTAGCAGTTTCATAAATTATAAAGAAAAACAACATTATTAGAGAAAAGAAGCTTGAAGAAGTGAAAGTAAGTGGCTTTGCAATTGGTATTGCTTGTTTTGTGAAGAAAGTTTTGTGGTAGGCAGATTACAAACTAATATCCTTCTCATCAACATCATCATCTTCATCTAGTAGTGCAAAAGTAAATGCATTCCATTAGCTAATGTGTAAATATATATGTTTTGCTATTTAAATTTAAGAGAAAACTTATAAAATCGTACTTTTCAGACCTATTTGTAAGAATGTACTTGATGGAATAGTATTGCAAAATCAATGCAATATTTTAGAGAGGCTTGTGTGAAGCTGGTTATATTAGTTGAATTGAAAGAACGTTTTAAGTATTTTGTTTCTGGTTTTATTTCATTAAGCAAAGCATGATCCTGCTCCCAAATGACAATGGAGAGAAAGGTTCGTTGATGATTAAAGTTTTGTGGAGAATTAGACAATAGATTATGTAAGTTCAGTGAATGAGCAGATCTTAAGCTTTTCAAACTTACAATTAGTACATTATCAACCGCTTCGGTATAGCTGCAACCGTGATACATACTGTGTATAACCATTTCCATGTGCCTGCTAGTGCAAACTCCTTTTTAATCTGTGTAGAGGAATATATCTTTCCGGTACTGTAGTGGCGAAAGGAATAATGCTTTTCTGACTCAAATTGTAATAGAATTTTCCGATGCCTGTATGTTTCAAGAATTTATCAGTGAGAAAGAGAGTTCAAAGAGATGAGCATTAGCATTGACAAGTAAATAGTTTAGTATAGATAAATTTATACATATAATGTACTTTACTACTATTACTACTACAACTATTCAAATCCTTTTCATGAATTTAGAATACTGCACAATACTACCATTCCATATGCCTTTTTATATTATTGTACATGCATAAGTAGTAAGTTAATTCTTACAGCGAAAAAATACAGAGTTTATTATTATGCTACTGCTTGCTTCTTTCTGCTTTTTTGCTAATAGTACAACTACCACGGGTAATTTTTAAAATTGGCAACTTGCCCCACTCAGAAAATTCCAAGTGAAATAATACAGAAAAAAAGAACAAGAGAGTTTGAGGAGAGAAGAGACATACGAAAAGGAGTCTATTTTGGCAACAGGATCAACAGCTCAACAGCGAGCACATCCTCTCTCAAATGAGTTTTCTTCTACTTTTTCTTCTTCTACCACACTTGTTTCCAATAAGAAAACTCTTCTTATATTTATAGGCATGCAGGAAAAAGAGAAAAAATACTACATAATCTAATCATAGAGACAAAGAGAGAAAGAGAGGTAATCATTATTATTATTCTTTTACACAAAATACGACTCTGTTTCTCTCTAACCATCCCATCATCATCGACGAACAAAACTTTCCGTCTCATAGATGAATGCAAAGACACACCAATCAATTTGCGAAAAAATGTCAAAATTGATAAACAGAAAAATATTTAGGTCTACCTACTCCACTCCGGATATTTTTAGGGGAAAAGAGAAGAGGGAATGAAAATGAGTAAACTTTATTTTGCTTTGCATTGCACAATTGACCAATAATAATGAAAGGAAAGCTCTAAAGAAGGAACACGAAAAGAGAAAGGAATGTTTGTGACGACAGCGACGACGACGATCATCATCATCAGCATCATGACGAAAACAATTTTGCATAATAAAGATGAATCTTATTGAGCTCTTCTTCTCTTTCTTGCCGGTGCGGTGTCCACGTCCCCATAAACATTCTGTGAGTTGAATTGTGGCGTAACTGGCGTATAGTCATTCATAAAAATATGGACTGACTTTTGGCTACATTGAAATATATGTGTTTGTATACTCAGCAAAATATATAGTGTGTAATATTATGATGATTTTTGGAAAGAAGTTCAAGGCCCCCTGCTTCCATTTTGTTACACACATGTACGAGTGCAATCATGATGATGATGATTAAAACAGCAGTCCGAAGAAGAAGTTAAAAAAAGTGATCAGAATGATATTGCAAAATGCGAATGCGATTCATGCACAGTGCATAAAGCAATCAATGCAATGAGGCTGAACGAACGAACTAACGGAACTGTGTAGCTTCACTATCCTCAAACTTCAAATGAGCGTTTTTTACGAAAGAGAAAAGTTAATGTTCATATAAAATCATTTCTTTCCTTCGTATACCACGCTTTCGGCTCTAAAGTTGTGTAGTGTATGTATATGTATTTATATATGTATTGATAATGATCGAGGTAGCAGATAGATAATAGGATTAAATTGATGATTTAGCTGGAAGCAATCCAGCTTTGTGAAGTCATTGAATTAGAGATCATGAATTTTACTTAATTTTCTTATCTATAACTTAATTCAATTTTGCTGTCTAATAAAATATCAAAGGCATTTTGATTGCTGTGATGTAATCTCAATATGCTTGGCTCAGGAAGTTCTCACGATCTTAAGTTCTTTTCAAAATACCTGCTTTATCTGATTAACTAAAAAATGTTTGTTATTGAATTCATAGCTGCTTGCGGACTATTTTAATAGAAATTGAAAGAAATTACAGGAAATGGATGCTAGGAAAAGAAAATTTAATTTTTAACTTTGATTGTATAATACAACTCAAGAGATTACTGAAAAAAGAGGAAAGAATTTAATAGCATTCAACTTTTGTCCAAGTGTCTAATAAACTGATACACAGCATGCCATACCATGAATCGTCGTAAAATGTAATTTGGAACCTTTAATTTTTTATTTATATGCAAGAACATTACGAAGGTACCCCTCTGAAATTTTGAGTGATTTGTTCGTTATGGTAAAAGTCCCAGAATTCAAGTAATTTAGAAACAAATGTAGGTAGTTACTTAAAATATTGCGGTAAAATAAATATGCATCTTTTGTCACTTTCATCAAAGAAACCATCCTGTACTTGTCTAGAGTACTTATCCTTTTGTTTGATTCATTCTTTTACAAGCAAGTTTACAACGACCCGGAAAGAACACTTGAAAAGAATGGCATAAACTTTTCTGGAAAGGTTGGTTTATAAATACCATCTTATACCATTACCTTTTATGATCATTCAATTGTAAACTTTAAAAACTTAAGCATTAAGCTTTGTTTTAGCACTGAAAAGACAAAATAAATTTCAAACATTCATCAAACTAACATAGGTAGACAATTGATATAGTGAAATATATGCTAATACATAATATAATAAAACTGGCATAATATTATTGTACATATTTTCTCTGCTCGCTCTTCTACCTTCCTCCTTTCACCTAATAACTTTACCTTATCATCATGCTCACATTTGTCTCTGAGCTACACAAACCGGATCACCTCATCATCACCACTATCACTATTCCACCATACCACCATCTCAAAAGTTTCAAGTTGCGAAACAGCAAGAAGTTATCCACCGCAAAACTTCCTCTTCTCCTTCTCGGTGGTATGGTGTAAGTGGATGAAGAGCTTACTTACTTCTTCCGTGTAGTAGTAGTTTAAGTTGTAGTCGTATCGTAGTATAGTAGTAGTAGTATTTTGTTAATCATTGCATTGCTTAAGTATGTACAAGTAATTTTCTTTAGCAGGTTATTATTAACAGTAAAGAGTATACATTTTACAGATATATTTGAATGAAGAGGATGCGAAAACCAAACCAAATATCATATATGTCTCTAAAAATAGGTTGAGTGTTTTTTACAATGCTGGTAAAACGAGAAGAAAATCAATTCATAGTACAACAACGACCGAGAAATGCTGAGAAGCGTTTTACAGAAAGAAGGGGCATCATCATCATAATAAGGTGGTAGCGATATACGATGCGATGGTGCTCATTTATCTGTATTCTTTCCTTAGCTTAAAAGTGGAAATTAAATGATGATGGTGATGATGACGCTGTTTTCCTAAGTGCAAGCAGTTATGTGTGCTATGTATTGTCTGTTTTCTTCTTCTTTCTCATTTTTCTTTAACAGATTCTTCTAATTTCTTCAATAATATTCCTCAAAACTTTTTTTAAATTATTCAGAAATATAGCAATATTGTTGAAGAAAATATCTAAATTATTACAAATGTATTTTATGTTTGCTTTACTATATTTAATCACATTGACAAAAACACTTATGTAGATGATTTGCCTTTAGAATGGATGCATGGAAGCATGCATGGTAAGCACACAAAAGAAGTTGGGAAAACAAAAGATTCAAATGAAAGGGTCTCCTATTTTTTGAAGTAATCTTATTTCTTTAGTTAATAGTAATCTACATTATGTATCTCAAAATCAGTAAACACACAGTACAATATGAAGTGAAACTTAAAAGTGTGTTTCTTCTACTACTTTCCTATTCCATGTGAGATGATGGTGTTATGTTAGTGTTGATAAAGTTAATTCTCTGTACATAATCTTGAAACCTGGAAGAGTTGGATGCAGAAAGTGTCTTGTTCCGGTTCAAACAATATTCGCACTCTGAAGTAAACGCCATCGAAAACAATAGCAAACCAGTATTTATACAAATCATTGATAAAATTGTAGTAAAAGTTTATATAACGAGAAAAAATATTTAAATACAATGAAATTGGAGAAAATAATTGATACTCAATGAACCTTTAAAGTACTGATTTGCATACTCTGCATAATAACTAACTTATTATAATTAATTACCGCCAACACAATACACTGATCAAGTGATTTCTGATTGATCATTAGTGATCGGTTACTTCTGAAGCTCATCCCTTCAATCCTTTCATTTATTATCGTCCACTACATTTTAATGTATGTACTTTATGCAAATTAGAATCAGCATACACAAAAAACAACGACGCGCGACGCAAGTCAAAGTAAGCTGACGATGAGTAGATGGATTTTCCGTTTTCCGTAAAACAAAAGCGCGGCAAGATTTAAAAATTTTAAAATCTCTCATATATAATGAGTCATTCATAATGCGTAGCATATTATAATGAAGCAAATGTACTGCAAGGACTTCCAAAAAACGGCCCAGCAAGCCTTTATAATTTCTTAGGAAAAGGACAGAATACCTGATTTAAAAATCAATTTTTCCTTGTTTTCTTACGTCTTTACTGAAAAGAAATGAACACAAGAATGTGTCTTAAGTTTATCTTCTCTTGCTTTCTCTTTTCCGTTCTTAAAGAACACGAGCGGCGACGACACAAGCAAAACATTTGCCGAAATTACTTTTTTAAAATATTGTTTGCCTCTACGGAGAAATGCATCATCCTTTCACAGTCAGTTACTTTCTTTAAAAAGAAGAGGTGTCATAATACTACGTAACTAACGTACCTAGATAAGTTATGAAAGGCTTTGAACGAATGAGATGTGTCATCATCCTTCACCGCTCGCCAGAGCAAAGAAGTACAAATCAGGTTTTTATATGGAGTCACAGCAAGAAAAGAAAATTCTCTTTCCCGGCTGCCAGCGCACAGTCAAGTCACCAGTTCAAAGTTAATATTATAGCTCTCAGGAGAAAGTGAGAAGGCAGGAGCAAGCTCGTGGGTAAGTATAGTATAAACAATCTCATATAAAAAATTATTATGATTAGTGCTGAAGTGCCATAGAAAAATTGGTTTTGTACAAGAGCTCACAGCCATTTGCCTTGTGTAATGCGACGATTACAACGTTTTTATGAAGTAATATAGTTTTCTAGTACGATAAGAAAAAAAGCGGTAGATAAGATATAAAATATAATGAAAATGTGTAAGAAAAACAGCTCTATTTTTAAAGTAATAAAACAAAAGAAGTTATGAAGGACCTTCTTTTCTCTCATCTTTTATTCTTT
>JAHZNJ010001101.1:0-10445 GCA_027744475.1 Lepidocyrtus cf. sotoi NNG-2020 | reverse complement strand
AGCAATTTTTTTCAATTTAGGGTTTTAATTTATTTACTAAAAACATGAACCGTTGACAGATTGACTGAAGAATGAATGAGATTTTTGCTGTGAGACGAGTCGTATTATTTCCCCTTCTATTGTGTTGGTATAATAAAAAAAAAGAATGATTTTTTTGTACTTTTGTATTAAGCTTTTTTGTATGAAATGAAGTGATGATTTTGATGTGACAGATTTTGTTTTTACATTTTTCAAAGTATTTTGTAGTATTCTATGAAAGCATTTAATTATTCTTTAATGATAGCCTTAGAGAATAGATTTTTTATGTACTTATACGGAGAAGCTTTTTATATGCCTAAAAAGAATTTTAAGCATTTTCACAAAAACAACATTTAATTGGCCTTCTATTTGAAACAGGAAACGATAAAAGAGAAAAATTAAAAAAGGAAAAGGATAAAATAATGTGAAAGTAAAATGCTTTGCTCAAAAAAGTGGAAGAAATAAAAGGAATCTGTGTTCCGATCTATAATTAAATTAGGTAGTAATAATAGAAGCGTAACGTACATAGTAATTAACCCAGTTGTAAGTAAATAGTATAATTACTAAAATAATTATTAGGTATGCTTTATAGTCGTGTATCTTCCTGTAAATATATAATAATTACTTTTACATAACAATTTTTTACACTGGAAATGTGATTTTGTTTTTCAGAGGAAGAAACAATCTACATTACATAAAAAATAGAGTGTTAAGGATTATTTATTTATTTTAATTGGAGAGAAGCAGGAAAAGTAAAAACGGAAGAAGATTTTGTTATTTGGACTAGAGAAAGGTGATTAAATACTAAAACAAATTCACGAAATGGTAGATTACTTATAAAAATGCAAATAAATATATATTTAAATGTACTGTTCGTTCTAAGATTTTAAGATTAAAAACAATATTATGATGTTATGTAAGAGAAAACAAATAGGCGAGAATGTGCAAAAAAACAATAGTTATGTCATCATCATTAGACGAAATAATATATTCAAAATTTAAGTAAAAAATTTGTGTATGTTTGTTGTAATAATATAGCTTCCGCTTCCGACCTTAATTCCACTTTGTCATTTAATTAACTAAAAAATGTTTTCCTTTTGTAATAGAAAAAGAGAGGAAGTATAATAATGTTTAAAAGATGAGAGAAAACTTCAAATAAAAATGTCAAACTTGACTGTTAAATGATAAATGAAGAGCGTGGGATGAACTGGGCTTTATTTGCATAATGTCGCATAATATGTATTTTGGTATGAAATAAATTTAATGAGTTTGAATCATCCTTCCCAAGCATTATTAAGTTATAAATATTTCTTCTTTTTTTATTTTGTCCAAAAAATATTCTTCTGCATAATTTTTTACATAAACATTATTCAATGCTGCAAATTTTTAAAATTGAAATTGAATAATGAATGAATTCACCGGTTTTAACAATTTTACAAAAATTTTGAATAAATGTGATGAATAGATACTTAGATTGGAAAATGGGATTCCAGCAGCTTTGCTACAATATTTCACTAAAACGTAATCATTAACTAACCTTAACACTCAACAGAAACAGATTCTGAAATTCTATAGTGAAATAAAGTCATATAATATGTATGTATAATGTATGTATAGCTAAACGTAAGTAGACAGGAACGCTTGGATGAACATAAAATATGAAAAGTTTACAACAGAGAAGCTTGAATTTTCGAAATGTCATGTCATTTCTTTTATACATACAAACTAATAATAATTAAATTATACTGATTGATTCATATTTTGTATTTGTGCACTTTTGATCTATCACTCTCGTGTTTCAAAAGCTTCTTACTAAAACATTCTATACCGTTTTGGCCTTGACACATGCATATTATTATACTTACACCAATTAATCTATAATTGTATTAAATTTTCTATTCCAAAAGTATCTAAAAAAGTTTTAACCTACACAGACTATTAATAAAATCTATCATCTACATTATTATTATTTATGTTTCAGTATTTTTTATCCTCGTTGGTTTATTTTCACAGCTGAAATTGCGCAGAAAACATGTAAATTTCACTGACCACCTGTGTTTTTGTACAAAATAATGAGAAATAGTTTGTATTTCGCAAAAAACAAACACTCTTTTGTTTTACGTAAGTAAACAATTGAATATTTAATGAAAATATACGTAAGTAAGAAAACACGTGTTATGTTATTATGATTACGGCGAATTCATATTGGTAAGAAAAACCTCTTCGTTTATTTGCATAAATGAACAATTGTATGTATCCGCCTACGTTGATTTTGTTAAAGGGAGCAAGAAACTTCTAAAATGTAAGTAAATTTGACCATTTCCGGAAGTTATTAGGCTTTTTTTATTAATGCTCTCTTCCTTCAGAGCAGGAGCATCAATTTAGTTGATTGGTTTTATCTTCCCAATACAGTTTTCCCAGAATGAGAGCTGAGCAGCGTCAGACTTGAGGAGGAAGAGGAGAAAGTATTCCGGAAATGGAAAAGGAATAAAGAAAGAACACTTGCGGCTAAAATACTGTTAAATGAGGGCAAGCTGAGCCCTCTCCCAGTTCCATTACATCCATCTCCAGTACAGGTGTACACACAGGATCTGTATTCTCTCTGGTCACCGGGTCTCCTTATGTATTCGCAGTAGTTTCCCATGTCTCTCGAAGAACAGAATCGTCGCGTGCCTAAACTCCCTGTCAAAAAGAATTAGGTAAGGAATTTATATCATATCTTATCTTGTCTTTCATAATTAATTCCCATTTCCGGTTGGCTTTTATAAGAAGGAAAAGAATAGAAAGAGTTAGCTACTTAAGCAAGTTACGTAGTTAGCCAAAAGTAAGAAGAATGAGAAGAATGGAAATAGAAAGCTACAAAGAATTGACATAGGTATTTGTTTACTGTTATAAAAGAAATTGAAAAATGTTTTTGTTTAACCTTCATAAAGGCCCGCAACTTTTATGCAGTAATGAGAGTCGAACACGTTTCGACAAGAGGTCAAAGGAGCAGAGAGCATGTGAGAAGAACACCCAAAGTCTTCGCTCTTTGTTTCATCACAGACAAAGCAAAACAGCGTCCCTGTCGTTACTATACCAAGTACCATTTGTTTGAAGAAGCAGCAGTAAAAATAAGCATAAAAAAGTAATGTTTTAAAGAGAAAGAAAGGAACCTTTCTTTTACAATCCATACATATTATTTTATTTTATTTTAGGTTTTACAAGTGCCAAAATTTACTGTGCCCATCTTTTCCAGCTTGCATAAAGTAATTTGTTAGAATATTTCAGCAGCAGTTAACTTTGTTTTTGTAGATGAAAGCGTTTTTAAATTAACCCTTTTTATACCTTTTATCCCACTCGTAAAGTAACTGCGTAGTCCCTGAAAAGAGATAAAGCTACTTTGGAACCAACATAGCATAATGTAGTATGAATTATGAAGAGTTGATGAAAGTAAACTCCACTTTTCCTTTCCGTACTTGTTTTTACCCATCACGAACAAACAAACAAATGGAAAATTACAAAAGCAAAAAGCAAGTAAGTACTTCAGAAAATGCAATAAATTAAAAGAACCCATAAAAAATAAAAGAGAAATGGAAAAAGAAAGAAAACAGTCAACAGAAAAGCAAAAATATAAAATAAAATAAAACACTTTTCCACTCTGGAAGAGTTTCCTTTTTGGAAGTAGTACCTCCAGTAATGCCAATTGTCTTCACACAATAGCTTCCACCATGCACATAAGAGCAGTCATTGTATGGAATGATTCCTTCGTCATCCGAGACCATTTGCTCGGGGCAGTAGGTTTCGTTTAAACTTGAGCATTCAAAACATGATGTGCAAGTGGAAACTAAACAAAAAGAAAAATTATAATTAACAAAAGTCAAACCAAAAAAACTCAAGTTCCAACCTGCAACCTGTACGTACTGAAATATCAAATAAAAAATATTTTACAAAATGGCATTTAAATTAATAAAACATTTGAGCTGCTTTCTTCTGAGAAGAATTTTACTTCTAATCTAAGCAACTAAACTCAACTAAAAGACAGATGATGATTATTATGACTTATTATGACTGACAAAATTACGATTTAATAAGTACCATCCATAAATGTCAACTAAATCTTATTATTCCATTAAAACCTAAAAAGAAATTTTACGTTTTAGCCTCGTATTCAAAAGCAATTTTAGAAAATGGATGAGAAATAAAATCGTCCTCGTTTTTTTCCACTCGGTTTCTGTCTATGTCTCTTTCTTTCTTCCTGTCATATCCATAAATCAAATAAAATCTCATTTTCTACTCGAATTTTCTTTTCCCTTCTCTTTGAAATCGTAATAAGCCGTTTTTGACACAAAATAGCTTTTTCACATTTTGTCTCCTTTGCTGATCTTACTTACACTCATCTTTTCTCCTGTAATATTCTATTCCTCAAACAATAAAGTCATTATCATCATCACCGTCAACATCATGTTGATGATGAATAATGGATTTTTTGACAATTCTAAAATGAGACTTTGAGACTTCAATCGAGACACCACCACCCATTCACCATCCAGCTAACCTACTTAATTTCCCATACTACTATTCCATTCCACTACCCACAAATAAAACTCAAATGATTTTGATTCTAATAAAATGCTAATAAAACTGAAGAGGTAGAAAGAAAAGGTGATGCAAAATAATAGTGACGATGATGATGATCCTGATGATAGATAATGATGATGAGCCAATCCTTATGAATCAAGTGCACCTGATTTCCCTGCTGATGCCTTTATAACAAAAGAAACGGGAATAATAATAAAAATGATGCTTTCTCTCTCCAATGATGCATCCAAGCACATTATTATATTACTTCAGCAACGCAACAGCAGTAGCCAATCATCCTCACTTGACAATGACTGTCGTTCGTTCGTACATACCTACAAAAGTTCCCATCATGTCATCATGTCACTGCAATAATTACGGTGGTGGAATGGAAACAAGAGAAATGCATCATCATCTATCTTTCAGCTAGTCGTATTCATGCAAAAAGATCTATTTTTCTATAATATGACCAGATATAGGAATATATAAAAATAGTTTCGCTAAAAGTGGACCATTCCACAAAAAAATTCTACAGAGTAAATTGACGTGGCATAATTCTCTTCTTCCCTCATAAAAAATATAATGATTGAGCATTGAGGACTACTGACTGTTCTAATTCTGTGAGCTTTCTTTCAGGGATTATCATCATCATCAGCGATTTGACAACTCAGCAAATTTTCACCTCGGCATGTGTATTTGTGTGTCCTCGCTCGTCAAATCTCTAAAACCTACGATCTATAGCAAAGCCTTTTATGGTATATAGGTATATAGGTATAGGTATAGGAATATGTTTTTAATGTTCTTATAGGCATATTGATAGATATTTAATGTCATTATTATTAGTTTATTAGCCTGTGTACTTCTCTAGAGCACTTGATTTCCTTTCCTTCTTTGGATGGAATGGAGAATGGGAACATTACATTGCTAAAATGAAATTTACGGTCAGAGCAGAGCAGGAGCATCGATGATGATGATGCGGATGCGATGGGAAAGCTCTTGTAAATTGTAATGACGCGAGCAATGCAATGCATATTGCATGTACCCAACCACTTCAAAAACTGAAAACTCCATCAGCAGCAGCAGCTCGAGAAGCACAAGTACTTACCGATATTGACGTAAACATGCTTTGATCTGGTTTTTATCATCAATGTACGTAAGTAAATACATAATTCAATTCAATTCACAGTAGATTTTTTTTGCCGTTAAAATTTATTTTTTAATTCAAAGTTGCATTATTATAAAGATGACATCTCGTCATATTTTGCTATATTATATTACCTGAAAATAAGTAGAGCAATACTGTGAGGAAAAGGTAGAGCTGGGCAAGACACTGGCTGGATGTTGACGATGACCGAATCATGATGAGCCGTTGATTATTTGTTCCTGATGAGGGGAGAAGAAGTTGAGACAATATCATCATCATCTAAGAATGATTTCTCTCTTGCTTGAAAGCTCACGCTCACGTATCGACGACAAAAGTTTTGCTCTTCCTTTCTCTCTTGCTTTTTCTGTTTTCACGCTTTGGTTGATTGTTTACCGGAATAAATGGATTGTGTGACGAAACTTTTCTCTCGCTATCTCACTCACAGTTCCGTTGTTTTTCTCTTCTCACTTCTGTTTAAACTGTTGGACAACAAAAGAAACCACAAGAATGATTATTTAAACAGCTGCTACTGCTCATTCACTTTTATACTACTCTTCTCCCTTTCTTCGATCAACCAACGTTTTTCTAGTAAGGCAATGCAATACACTAAAAACGGGAGAAGGAAATTGACATATGCTACGCTGAACTTCTAAGGCCAAATTAAGCTAGTTAGTAGAAAATCCTAAAACTATTTCTGCATTCGCTGTCGCTTTCGCTTATAAAAGTTTAAGTCAAAGTTAAGAAGCTCTGATGATGCTGCTGCTGCTCTGCTTCTGCTATTGCTGCTCCAAGCGACACTTCTTCAAGAGGAAAAGAAGAAGTAGAAAAGAAAGGAGGAAGTAAATGGGAACTAGCTGGGAAGAACGAAAAAGAGATCTCAAATTATCTCTTGAAAAACTTCTCTTGCACGAACGAAGAAGAAAATGGTTTGTCACGGAAAGTAGAAGAAAAGAAGACAGATAGAGAGAGAAGGACAAGCACAAGAAAAAAGCCAGGAAAAGAAGCACAGATTTACTTGAAAACACACTTGAAAGAAAGGAAGAACTTGGAAGACTGAAAGCTCAGCAGAACCGAGATTGAAGTTTGAATTTTCTTTTCTGGAAATAACAAACGTTAGCAGAAAAAAAATCTTCCGTCCTTTTCTTCTTCTTTCTTTTTTGCTTCAAGTATTCCTTCGCTTAACTAAATAAGCCTTACTAACGGATGGTAGGTAACCTTGTAATGGAAGGACATCTTACTTTCTTTTTGATAATAAAAAAATTAGATAGTTCCAAGAAAAAGCAGCAGTTCATGAAGTGAAGTAAGTGAATGAATGATGATAATAATGATGGGTTTTCAATTCAAATGAAAATGTTTGACACGAAAAGAGGCAAAGAAGGTCTTGCAAAAGGAGCAGGAGACGATTTATTTTGCGTGTAAATCGTCGTATTGTATATTTATTTACAAAAACGATCATCTGAATGAGTAAAACTTTTTTCTTTTCAAATTCGATATTATAAAATATATTTATTATAATACAGAAAAAAATTCGTGACATGAAAAACGAAACTAAGAAAACGCCGATGAAACGGTTCCACCCTGTCAATCCATCTTAGCGGAAGGAAGTCATGACAGAAAATGAATGGAAGCGTGAATGGAGAAAGGAAGAAAGAAAAGTGAATGAACGAGAGAGCCATTCAAATGGTGAATGGATTCTTTTTCTAATAAAATTGTTTGCTTTATTGAGTCGTTTATTTAATGGCTTCCTATGTGTAGCTAAATTTTTTTCCCAATTTTTTTCCTAAGGTTAGATCTTTATGTGTTAGGTTTGGTATAAAATTTCAATTTAAATTCAAATCTTGTTTTTATATACACACCCGCAATTCCTATTTTATTTGCTTACAATGCAATCGCAAATGATTCAATAACAAATTTAAAACGAGAGAACACCTGAAGTTAACGGCTCAAGCATAATCCGTCCTTTTGAATTAATAAACTAAATTTTTAGTTGCGTTTTAAATCAGAATTTGTCAAATTTAGTGTATAACATAGCAAACCACCTATGCACCTATGAAATAAGTCTTGCAAATTAAAATATTTATGGCATTTTAAATAACAATTTGAAAATATGTGTTTCTTCATTACCCAACTTGTAAAATTTGAATCCACAAACGTATAGAACAAGCAAAAAACTATCCAAAAGTGTATTGTATCAATATCGCAGGTAAACTGTCCTCCTCGATCTACACTTAACTCAACAGATTCACTTCCACCACCACCGCCACTTCACTTCCACAACTTTTCTTCCTCTCAACCTTTCACGGAGCTAGTACCGCAATGACTGAGCAGCTGAATCCACCATGCAATCGGTTATCATCAACGCTGGAATTATTCTTCACAGATGCGCCGCTTCCTCCTTTCTTTCCTCTATTGAAATCTTTCCATTCCATTCATCCTCCGCCACCACTCACTTTCCTCTTCTCTTATAAAAGGTGAAGCTAAGCGGAAGTAACAGGATAAAAAAGAAGACAATGATGATATTATGGTGATGATATAAAGTGATATTGATATTACTTCTTCAGAATATAACAGCAACGATGATGATGATGATTGCGGTTTACTGGCAATAATATCTATCTATTCAATACGTTTTCTTTCACTTCTTTTCTTCCTTTTTTTTGCTTTTTCCTGCTAAATTGGATCCAACTGTTCAATTCAGAATTCCGATTAGGAATGAATAAAAAGAGGAAACCGTCAACTGATAAAATGGGTTAAATTGTCTATTTTTCGCAAGAAAGAAAGAAGGAACAGCAACTAAACTCCAACTGAGTTTTTCTTCAATACGGTCCATTAGTTAAGAATGAGATTTCCGCTATTGATTAGGATAACTTCCTTTCGTTAATAGACTCCAGTATAAATATCAGAGCAGAAGTATTGGCAAAAAAGGAAGGAAGACAAGAGTCCAGTCAAGTCAAATGTTGAAAATGATAAATGAAAGAGTAGCAGATCATCAACATCAGCAGAAAGCAGCAGTAAATTCATTGTTGGCTGGCATAATCTATTTCGCTTTTTTACTCTCTTCTAAAACTTGGACATGGACAGACGAAGAAGAAGTTGTCAGTTGGACTTGGACATATTGTAGTAGTCATTGCATTGTGTGACTGATCATAATACATGAGAATGAATACGAGCGCATACCTTAAAAAAGTTTTTCCGCTGCTGCTGCTGCTGGCCGTTGTTCTGTTACTAACTAATGATGATGATGGTGAGTCAGACAAGTCGGGTTTTAGAAAAGGGTAAAATAAAAACTATCCTGCAGCGCAGCGCATAAAGGAAGGGAAACGCTATGCTATTGTGCTACGTGAATTTTATCATGCTTTTAGCTCCACTACCAATGCTATGATTTGCACCTGCTTTACTGCTGCTACACCTGCGTTTTTAAGCTTTGTTGTTAGTGTTGTAGATAGTTTTCCGTAGAAGCTTAATAAAAACTTTGATTCAGCTAGAATGGTGATGATGACAAAAAGATACTTTCAGTGTTGTGATATTGTTGTTTGTTTGTACGGATATACATACAAGCGTAATAGTAATAATAACAATGTTTTACAATAAAGGGTTGTCGAGAGAGTCGAGATTGCATGCGTCGCTGTCGCTGTTATGTATTTACTATTTTGAATTTATGAATCGTATTGTTGGCTGAACAGACATAGCTAGACAGACGCTAGGCCAGGCATTCTTGCATGTTTGGGTTTATGAGGAATGATGAATGACTAATGAAATGAAGTTGCTGGTGATAAATGAGTTATTTGGACTTTGGAGAATACCGTTCGATCTAGTTATGCTTATGTAAGAATCTCCTTTCTTCCAGGTAACAGTAGCAATGCTTTGTTTCTTTCTGATTTTCATTTGTGGCTTATGAATTTTCATTATTTGGTGTCATGAATGTATATGCTTTCAGTGTAATGTATTATCACAACTCCAGTAAAACTTTTAAAAATCACTGTCAAGTTTGATTGTTCATAGATTCAACTCTTCGCTTGTTTCCCTGATATCAAGTCCGGTCAATGTAAAAGAGTACCAGTGAAAAAATAAATGTTTTCCAAATGCCAAATTTTATAATTGTAATGAGTAACGCGTATTCCTGCTTCCATAACGTTTTGATTCTTGAGTAATTATTGCTTAAATATTTTATTTCTCAAGGACTTTCTCACTTTAATATGTATTTATAATGCAAACGAAAAAAAAATTCATTGAAAATCTATCTATTTCATTACAGCAGATGCATTAATTTATTAAAAATTTATGTGGTTATTAAGTTTGGCTATTAACAGTAAGAGCTAAGAGGATGCGGGTTAGATAGTGGGCGGGAATCGTATGAATTGATCGGACATGACATGTTGATATTAAATTAAATTAACGCATGATCATTGATAATTTTATTTCAGCTCTAATTTAATAATTTAAGCATGATACACGAAAGAAAACGTTTAAAAACTTTTGATGCAATCACATGAATTGTGAACTACCTTTAGAAATAATTTTGTTTTTTAAAAAAAGTTGGATTCCATTCCACCTACAAATATATTTTAAATCTTTATGCACGCGTAGTTGAAGGTCACGGTCAGTGAGATTTTATTAAATGGTTCAGGCTTACTGTTTAAATACAATATATCAGGATTTATTTTTCAGTTTTGTGTTTGTATAAATTATTAAGCTTACAGTAATATTATTTACAAATACATTT
>JAHZNJ010001099.1:0-13178 GCA_027744475.1 Lepidocyrtus cf. sotoi NNG-2020 | reverse complement strand
GCCGTAGTAGTGGTGGAGGAATTAAGTTTGGATGGATATTTTGAAAAAAAATAACGTTGCGTTGTTGTCATGTCATGAATGAAAGGATGAATGAAATGAAAATGAAGCTGTACGACTTGTACTTACTACTTGAGCGGACCCTGCCTGGCCTGGCCTGGCCTGGCACACAGTTCAGTAATTTATCAGGGAGAAATCAAGCAAAAGTAAAAGAAAAAAAACTGGAGGGCACACACTCATCCTGTAAAAAAAGTATCATCATCACCATCAGTTTCATCTCTTTCTCCTCCTCCTACAAAAAAGGCTGTTGTTATTGTGATGATGATGATGATGATGATGAGAAGTGAAGATATGAGAAAGCCGAAGTGCGAGAGAGAGAGAGCTCATCCTTTTTTGTTATTGTTATTTCCTCACACACACACACACAAAAAGATGTATCTATTTCCCCTCCAACTTACTTATTATTATTATGAGTTGTTATTATTAGAGAACGGGGATGGATCTTCTCTCTTGTGAATTCAATTCAGAGTTCTCTGTTAAAGAGGAGTCATTTATTGTGATAATGATACATTCTGGGTTAAAGAGAGGCAGTAGAGGGGTGGAACGGATCTTAATCAAAATAATGATGTTGATGATAGTAGTGGATACAGTTAACTAACTAATTTAATAAACAATGAAATGAATATGAATAAGGCCCATTGTTCTGTTCTTCTCGCATGTATTGCACAATGCAACGCAATGCCTCTTCATTCAAGAGTTTTTAAAAATAAAAAAATATAAAAAAAACTTCATTCCTTTCGGGCAGGATTGATAAAGGCTAATAGAAACTGCCATAGCGTAACAAAATAATGATATTTTAAGATAAAAGCATAAGCGTAAGGAAAGGACAGCAATGATTTAAGGAGGACTTTTTTTATTTTGTTTTATTTGTACTGTTGCGTTGTTGTTGTTGGGCTTTAACTAATATTCCGTTTTTGCTGCTTTGCTTTGTTGTGGTGGTGGTGATGAGATTGATGATATGGAGTGTATGGAATAGAGAGAGGGGATCGTTGTTGTTTTTTGGAGTGTTAAGAAGAAAGAGATGGAGAGACCACACCCATGGAGTCGGACACTCATTAGTCTTCCAGATTGAGACACTGATACTTGAGGGACACTTTAATGGCCAAACCTTGTTCCTTCCTTCTCCCTTTTAATATATTTTCATCTCTCTTTCTCTCTCCAAAATCCAAAACTTGCTGGTCCGTCTAGTCACTGAATATTATTATTATTAGTACTACAGAAGAAAAAATAATGCTGGAAAAGACAGAGAGAGAAAGAGAGATGCATTTCCCTTCCTCTCTATTTTTATTTTACTCATGTGCGTATATTTTTTTGTTTTTTTTTTAATCTTCCGCACCATGTGCCTGCCTTAGCATTGCATCTTGTATCACACACATCCATTTTACTACCTTCCCTTTTGACATCTCAAAAGCTAATCACAGTTCAATCAGATAGGAAAATGTCATTGTTGTTGTCCCTTTTCTACTTGTTTTTCTGTATTATTAACTAAAAAGAAGTTTTCTTATATGTGTCCGGTGATTGAAGATTAAAAAGCTCGCTTTTATACCTTATTTCGCTAAAGAGAGTGTCATCATATTATCCTATTACATGTGCTCGAACACAAAGTATTACAAGGAAGGATGGAGTACTTTTTTTAACTTTTTAACAAAAAAAACTTAACTGCCTTGTTTTTCTCTTCCAGTTAGGAAAAAAGGAGGTTTTTCTGCTGCTATTATTGATAACGGACTAATTCCCTAAGAAATTTAGTTTTTCTTTAATTATCTCCTTTTTTAGGGTAACGGTAAAACTCCAATAAACAAAATCATGCTTAAAGTTTTATAGGATTTTCTGAAGTATATTATCGATATCGTTTCCAGCAGAAGAAATAATGAAAATGCTTTCCCGATATACATACAAACAATTATCATTTATTCCTCACTCTTTGTTCGTCTTTTCGTATTTATTTAATTTTGTTTTTAAAGTTTGTTGAAGAAAATAAAATAATATCCTCCGTCATTATCATGCGTGTAAAGTGAATGAACGACCTAAGGATTTTCAAGGTCTCTTCTCTTCTTCTTCTTCTTTTACTTCTTATCTCATCCAAGTTTTGTTCAACATGTTCCTTTTACTTGAAAAGATGAACATTTTGGCCATTATCATCATTACTACACAAGCGATACAAGACAAACCCAACAAAAAAAACAAAAAAATATGTTGAAAGTTTGAAAAACGAAATGGAAAAGAAGAAGAACATATTATTTGGAGAATGAAAGAAACGAAGGGAACGAAAACACAAATCAAGTTTAATTTTTTTTTCAAGTCGTCGTGTCTCTTTTATCAAATTTGAATAATGTGATGATGCGTTGATGAATTTTTGGGTAGTACGTAAAATTGAATCCTTTTCCCTCTCTCGATTTTGTTAGATTTTACTAAAGTGTTTCATCTGCTGTGAAAAAATTCTTCAGGCCTGAGAAAAATGATAAGGAAAGGGATGATAACATGTAACTTTGTATTTTTTTGTATTTTCCCAAATTAATGAACAAAATGGGCCTTGTTTTCTTCAAATTTTATAATTTTGTCATCGTCATCTTATCTAAAGGAACAGTAACAGAACAGAACAGCTTAAAAGATGAATAGAGCATGGGAAAACTCTTGTTTAATCTGAGCAATGATGTCACTCACTCGCGATACGATTATGATATGTTTTCTTGTATGTATTGATAAAAATTTCTTAAATTTATTTGATGAATATTTCGTAGATAAGGAAAACCATGAATGAATGAAATGAATAAATAAATGCCTTTGGTTTTGACTTAACTTGATCCATCTCTCATCACTATAGCTTATCTTCTTGTTTTTTTTTCACTGAAAGTTAAGTTCTGCTGTTTCTTATCTTGATACTTACTTATTTTTATTTACTTACTTATGGTAATTATTTATCATAAATTGTCGTGTTACTCTTCATTTTATGCTGGTCCATATAGTTAGTGTCAAATTAGTAAGGACATTAAAAATGAAATATTCGATTTTACTTACTTATGGTAATTATTTATCATAAATTGTCGTGTTACTCTTCATTTTATGCTGGTCCATATAGTTAGTGTCAAATTAGTAAGGACATTAAAAATTAAATATTCGATGCATGTAGCGCTCAAGTTATGTGATACTGTGATACATAATTAATTCCATTTCTGATAATATGAAGCTTTTCCTTTTACCCAAATGAAAAGTTCTTGCAAATAAAAATTTTATCCAATTTTAAACAGACAATTTTAAACTTACTTAAAATAACTGTACTTTTTTGTACTACTAATAGAAAGAAAGACACAAAACCGTTTATGACATGCATGCAACAACAAACAAACAATTATCATTTTCCTATGATTGGCAGATTAAAATTTTATTAAATTAAATCGTGAACATTAAAAAACAACTCTGTTAATAATTTCGTTGCATTTTGCTCTCGACCTGAGAACAAAATAGGAGTATTTATAGCCTAACCTGCATTTTCAGTAAACCTAAACGTTTTCTGATGTAATAGTAATGCCGTGCCGTGAGCAACTTAATTTACTGCCAAATTATTCCTATTCTTTTTCGCCATTCCCGTTTACGTTTACATATTTTGTCTATGCAGCTTTTCTGCAAAAATAAACAAATTAACATAATATGCAGCTGGTTAACTTTAAAGTGAAGTTTGCAAAAAATAAAATTGCCTTACAATTTCACAACAAATCAACAGTTTATAAATAATCCAAAACGAATGAGCCATCATCATGCACGTCGTGTACATGTTCATTCTACGTACGGAGTACGGGAGTACAGGGAATCGTGTACTTCATATTATTTTTGCAAATAGGTTCGAATAAGATAATGTCATGTCAATTTCTATTTAATGTCTCAATCCAATTCGATTTCTTTTACAACTCTTTGAATATTTAAGTGGATGCGTTAATTTTTAATCAAATTTTGGCTGTCCGATAACAATGCTAATACAGCGAAATTGAGCGAAATACATTCAATTTTTGCTGCAAGAAAACAAATGCGGCAGGCAGCGGCAAAGCAGAATAATATGAGGAAACAGAGACATCATAATAACATCATCATCATCATCGATTTATTAGCAAAAAATTTGCAAGCAACAACTTTATAACAAAAGGGGTAAAAAACTGCAATTCGCGAATAGTAAAAATTGTTACTCCTCTTCTCTCTGTTTTGATGCTCCGACGGCATTGGCAATGCAATGTAATGATAGTAAGTAACAAAACGATAAAACGATATTCAACAAGGGAATAACATGTATGTAAATTGAATGTTCTATAGACAATCAATAAAAATCGTTGTTTTTCTTCAGTTTATTCTTCTTCTTCATCGGATAATACTTTTTTAAAGCTTACTTTATTTTATTGTATTATTGTATTTGATTTGATGCATTTTCGTTTTTCTTTTTTTCTAAGGCTGGATGACAACGACAACGACGACGAGGAGGTAAGTAAAAAAAGAGAGGGCTCTGCACTTACTTTACTTGCCTTGCACTGCGGTGGAGCTGCCTTGTTGCCTGTGTGCGGAATGCAACTTTGCATGTAAAAAGCCAAGGAAGAAGAATCGGATTAAAATCTAATTTAGTGTTAGAGCAAGGCTCTAAATTATATTCCTCCTGTCATAAGGTCAGCATACGAGATTCTTGTTTGGATGCCGCAGTAGTAGTACCACTGCATTTTGCTGTTATCCCTAAACAACAACCAACCCATCACTTCATCCCATCCCCTTTTTTATATCATTTTAGAAAAGAAAAGCAGTATTTTTTATTATTTTAGTAAAGAGAGAGTTGTTATCCCTAAACAACAACCAACCCATCACTTCATCCCATCCCCTTTTTTATATCATTTTAGAAAAGAAAAGCAGTATTTTTTATTATTTTAGTAGAGAGAGAGAAAGAATAAAGCAGGACATCTTAAATAACGAGCATCTTGCTGAGATCTTTTCTGTTGTTAGATAGATTATTCCTTTTTAATAAAATACAAAATACAATACTATACGTACGTTTAAAAAAAGTAGCAAATCTTTATGTTGTTGACCAGAAGCTACTTTTGTTGGGTACAATAATGAATATTTTATTATGAAAAATGCAAAAAATGAAGACCTCCTAAGCCTACCTACAACTACCACCATCATCGTATGTGAGCTCGTCTTCGTCATCCACTTTTTGATTTAAGCCGAGTTAGAGAGAGATTATTTGCTTTATGCATATGCACGACAATAAATACCTCCATGATTCCATTCCAACAAGCTAAGAGTAAAACTACAGAGAGCTCATTTTTTATATAACAAAAGATTACGTAACAAGATGATGTTGATGATTAAGTTATATAAAATAAATAAAAAATAATATGTGTTGTAGAACACATGTAAAATTGTTTGATCTGTGTGTGATGCTTGCTCGCTCGCTCGCTCCCATAACAAACGATGACGATGACGATGTTGACTAATGTTAATCTTGTATAGTAATAGTAAATGATGTTTTTTTTAATTTATTTAACTTTTTTGATGATGACTTTGCTTGTACTACTCCTTGTTACCAAATCCATAAAATATGTAATGTAAAATATCACAATATTGAGATATGATTGTGATGATGTCGTGCTTGTGTGTCATTCCGTTCTTTCTTCTTCTCTTTCTATTGTATTGTGTGTATTTATTTGTGTGTGACATTGTTTAGGAATAAATATTGATCTACCTATCCAGTTCAAGGAATTTTTCTTTCAATCTTTTTTAATCAAGGGTGTGCATCACTTTTCCATTCCACCTCGCTGACTGCTATGCTGTTCAGATTCAGATATGTAGTTTTCGATGGGATGACTGTCATTTCATGTTATTATTATTATTATTTTAACCGGTGGTGGTGTTCCTATCACTCGTCGCCACGATATATAGTTAAATCTAAATCTTTTCATCTTTTGTGCATCACATCACCATCATCATCATCATGATCAAGAACCAGTGCTGCTGCATTTATACATCAACATCAATCGAACATATTGACTGGAGAGATAAAATAATGAAAAGAAATGAGATGATGGGACACAAGTTGACTGTTTTCTATTATATGTGCACTAACTACTATCTTCTCCAATCAGCAATTTAATTTGTTAGCTGACTTCATTCATTCAATTCATCCAACTGCATAATAAATGTAAAACATAGACAACAAACAAACGACGAGTCAGAGAGAGCTAGACATCAAAATATCTCCCAAAAGTCCCAACCCTTACACAACAACAACGCAACGCAGCAAGATCGTCAACGACAAAATAAATGATAGTCAGTCAGTCAGCAACATCAACATTCCCAATTGAATCCTTTACATATTTTACATTTGTTTTTCTCTTCAGTCAACATTTCAAGAACTAAACCAAAAAAAATTAGGGTAGCTACAATTAGCTTTTTATTGTTCCAATTAACTCGTTTTTTTATCAGTCAACCTGCAAAGCTACATGAAACTTTTTATGACTGCTGAAAATATCGCAAAAATATTCTGAAATTGGATTATGATTAAATGCAAATACAATAGAATAAAGTAAATGCTGAATAATAAGGAAGCCTTCCTATTACAAAAATTGTTGAATAAGTAAAACAAAAAAGCATTTGCTTAAAAAAGACTGCCCGTTGCACAAAAGCGGTCTGTTTGTCTGGCAGGCTGACAGCAGCAATATTACCCGCTGGGAACACATCATCCTGTCAAAAGCCTCAGCTCAGCAGACATCTCTTTTGCATCTTTCATGGTTTTTTGTTTTGTTTTGTTTTGTTTTCCACATGAAAATTTTTTCCTCCTCTTCTCTTCTCTCCATCGGGAATCACAAAAGTCAAGTTGAATGAGTTTAAAAGGAAAACTGAAAGAAAAAAATAAAATCAAGTGCACACCGACCAAAAGACGAGTGATTTTGCTGTAAAAAGTAAAAGTTGATGTTCTGTTTTGTTTTGTTGCTGCAGCGCACAATCTATTTAGACAGAGAATTCCTTTTCGCAGCTTTATAGATTTACATTTACATTTTTTGTACATACTCGTACACAAGACATGTACTAATCAATGCATGCTCGTCGACGCGACGGTTGTAAAATCCCAGGTTTATTTTATTCTCGACGAAACAAAACGCGTATTGTCTTCTCTCAATCCGAATTACATCATTCACAATAAAACTAAAGTCGTGTTTCGGCAAATCAAGCAAATTGGAAATGGCAGTTCTTCGGAGTTCTGCCGTTTTGTTGTTGTTCTTGTAAAATTCCGTCTATCAATCCAATCTACATAAGCATAGCTAATATATACACATGCAATGACTCAATAACAGATGAAAAATAGAAAGAGAGAGAGAGAGAGAGAAGAAAATAAAAAACAATGACCACAAAATTCATTACATGTCAACTCCAATTTTAATTTTATTGCGAGGATGATGACTTCTGTTGCGTTGCTTATCCATCCATCCATCCATCCGTTGAATTCTAGTGGGCGTTCAAGGTTTTTTCTTGAAAGGTTTTCCCCTATTCTCTTCGCTCGCTGTCTGAAGCAGATTCAGATTATTATTATTATTATTATTGCTCGAGTGTCAATGCTAATGCAATAATCAGATCACCACCATCCTCATCACTGCACAAGAGAAAGAATTGCAATTGCAATGCAAAACATCTTGCATAATAAGCAGAAGAGATGAAAAAGTCTTTCGTCTCGTTTTGTTGATATTGTGATGCTCTGCATAAGAGAGGAAATCATGCATCCAATTAGCTGCTTAACCATACAAAAATTATTTCCATTGTATAAATAAAAATGAGAAGAAGAAGAAGAAGAAGAAGAAGACACACTTTTTATTGTTATGTGGCATGACGTGAAATATACATTTGCACATTATCCATTCTCTTTCTCTGTCTCTCTCTCCCTCATTTAAATAGAATGACTGACGACTCATACTCAAGAGGGGACAATGTCCTTGTATGGAAGGAAACATTATTTTTTCTTTTTTTTATTCGAGTGAAGCGAGTGAGTGCGAGAGAGATGAAAATGAATGAGTGACTGCTCTTTATTACATTTTTTTAACATATCAAGGGAGACCATCTCGTTTTCGACTCTAACTCAAACTAAACCATCCACCACCACCACCAATCTTCAGTTGTCAGACGCATTTGTGCCTGATCCGGATTATGGATTAAAGAGAGGGAGGAATAATGAAAAGATAATGAAAGAAGCTCTCTTTAGGATTGGCTCTCTCTTGAGCCAGAAACGGAGAGATCCAGCAGAAAAGAATCCCGAATGCTACCTCATCTCAACTCATCTTCATCATCATCATCATGAACAACTTTGAATAAAAAAAAGAGATCCTTCCCTCTTCTCCTCACGCACGACGATACGAGCATCTCACACCAGCAGCAGCCTGCTGCTGATGATGAAGATCATCATCGCGTTGTTGTGTTCTAGTTGAAAATGATATGAAATGTTTCTTATTCATCTGTATAAATAAATAGGAGGATGTTTCTGCTGTTGCTGCTGCTGTTGTTTTCCTTTTCCCAGTTCAAATATATAATCTCGGTTATATTTATATGGAGCACGTACGTCTCCGTATTTTTTGGCGGTGGTGGTGGAGGAGAAAGGAGGAACGAGGGTGATCCGATCCGATCCAAGTCATCTCTCTCCCTCTCTCCTTTTATCTCACTTGTCGATATTTTTCCTCATGATGAGAGTCGACAGGGTCCATTGTTCAAAAGTATCCTCTCCTGCTGCTGCTCTCCTCCTCATCACAATAGGGACGACAACAACGAATACGAATTTTCTTCTGTTTTACTCTGATGTAATGATATTACTTGATCACTTTGTTCTCTATGCAATTGGACACATGTATTGTGTTGCTGTTAATATTTTGTATTTTGTTTTTTTGTTAGAGAAACATCAGTTAATATAGAAGTACATTACTTATGCTTATGCATCTTACTTGCTTTTCTTTTCCCCTAAGAAGAAAAACACTTCCAAAAAGTTACTTATCATCACTTTTCTCTTTCTCGCTTCATTTAGGAAAAGTCCGTTGTGTTTTGTTTTGTTTGTACCTTTTCTTTTCTCAAATACGATTGCTTTGCTTTGCTACTCAACTTTACTTAAGTTGACTGCTCATCCCTGGAGATTATTATTACTGTTGACTTTGCACCAAGCCACACAGCAAAATACCTTCATTCTCACTTCCCCTCTTTATAAGCTTTCTTCTTCAGTTATAGTAGATCCAAAATGAAAGTTTGAAGTAGGTAGAGTGCCTGCACTTGAAAAATTGTGAAGAGAGAAAGAGAGATTTGCTTCGTTTTTAGCGAAGAAAAGTGCATTTATCTGCATGATCACTGTTTTCCCCAGTCTAGTGGAAATCCGCTACTTTGTCTGAAGATAAACTCATGTGGTTTCTCCACAGTTAGGTAAGTTAAAAGTAAAGGAAAAGGATTCCCTCCGGCTAAGTATGTTTCTGCTGGCATTGAATTGAAGCTGCTGCTGCTGCTATGCTGTTGTTCCTTAAAGAAGATAATGGCGATGCTGGCGACGCAACGGAGGAGCAGCAGCGGAGGGAAAAAAATATCCTCCTCCGAAGTAACCGATCCTCTATCGCTACTTTCCCCGCGGGGGGTACTTCGTGACTTTATCCGTTTGTTTTTCATCTTCTCTCTTTCTCTTGTCTTTTGTTTTTCCACCAGCAAGCCAAAGTTTTCTTTTCTCATTCATTCCTTCTTACTAACTGTCGTGTGTCACTGTCCTTTCTGCTGTTTCTCGCATAATAGCCAAAAAGGCATATAAAAACACTCCCACCAAAAACTACCACTGAAAAGTGCGTTGTTGTATTGTATTGTCCTGTCCGTAGACATAGCCACAACTTAACCACTTATCATATCAGTGTCGTATAATTGCCATTTTAAAATTTTAAAATATTATTTGTGGAGTGTCATACGCTGCTGTTTAGAATAATATGCCATCGTTGTCGTCGTACCACACTGCTCTTCTGTCATCTCCAAAAACTCACAACATAAATCATCTTTTCATTCTGTCAACTCCTTTTTAGCTAAGCTTTGCATGTCTGTCTGCTGTTGCGTTGTTGTTGCTGTTGTTGATGTTGACCAACCCATTCATTTTCATTTTATGTATTACATTCTTTTTGAGTTTGTTTGTTTTATGCTGCGCTGGAGCAATTATAATTTTATATGTGAAGAATAAAACCACTTTTAATATTTAATAGAGCGAATAATAATGATTCAATAATTTCTGCTTTAATTGTTTCAATCTTGTGTGAGCATTATTCGTAGAAGTTTTTATTTTAAAATAATTTTTTGGAATTAAATTAGTTTTATTGTTTATGCATTTCAAAAATGACNTTAATAGTTAATGGAGCGAATAATAATGATTCAATAATTTTTGTTTTAATTGTTTCAATCCTGTGTGAGCATTTGTACAATTTTTAATTTTAATAAAATTAGTTTTATTGTTTATCTTCTAAAATGACTTTTTCTCCTGCAATAAAAACCAGGTTTTACACAATTTTTCGCTGTAAAGTGCGTTTACGATTGCTGCGAATATTATAATATGATCTAATTTAATAGCTTTTAATTCACATCAACTGCAGGACCGACCGGCTGGGTGCGCTATTATTCAGTGATTTATCTTATTTCAAACTTGTTTTCTTCTTCCCCCATTCCTCCATTTAAAACAATATCCTTTTTGTTTCACACACTCTCTCTCTCTATGCATTTTAGTAATAATAAAATGGCAATCTGATGATTTTAAAGAGGGAATTTCAAGACTGTATTTTATTACAATTTACAATAGAGAGAAAGAGAATCTGTACATAAGAAAAAAACTCGTTCTTTTTCAAATAAAGTTTGAGTGCACATATGTCGTAACATTGTCGGCACATAATAATCCAATCGCCAGCCAACAGAACCACGAAAACCATTCACTTTTTAACCCTTTTGCAAAGTGTGTAAAGTGCGCGGAGTATCACAATTTACATTTTATAATGAACTTTTTCATCTCTCTGAGAAAAGAGAGCGAGAGCATATTTCCAAAAAGAAAACGATTTGAGTGCGAGTGCGAGTGCGTGACTAAATTGTCACTTTTTTCTTCACCTTTCAACAACAACTGCTGCTACTGCTGTGGGGTGGCAGTTGCAATGCAACATGATCCACCACGACGAGAAGGAGGAACTAAAATCATCCTTTTGCATCATCTTTCCTTCCTTCCTTCCTTCTTTCCTTCGCGCATTATTTTATTTTATTATTAAAGTTTTTAATAAACCGTTTATAAAATTGTTTCTCCATCAACAAAAACAGAAACAGCAGTGCAGTGCAGTGCAGTAGCAGAAATGAAAATCATTGCAGTGGAAGTGGAATTATCACAATATTGAATTGCACTTTCTCTCTCTCTCTCTTTCACTCTTCATTTTCAGATGTTTATGATGAAATTTTCTCCTTTTTATCAGGTGTCTACTCAATTTGTGTGAAAATTTATGCATTTTAAACTGAATATAATCCCATTATTACTTTTTTTATGGAAGTAACGTGAATACAAATTTTATTTTTGAGCATTACACTTCCAACAACTGCTTTTTAATATTGGTTACGTTTTGGCAGTTGAACATTTAATATTGCTTTTTTATAATCTTTTCCAGACTTTATTTTTCATATTCATTTTGAACTGTTTTAGCTTTTAATTTCGTAAATCAGCAAAATATTGTGACATAATATGAACGAGGGTCTTTTAATGTACCCACCACCCAACAACATTTTGTTTTGCTTTTTTTTGTATCTAAGGCAAGAAGAGAAATAATATGGAAAATTGTATGGGATACCATTTCATTTATAAAAATAAAATTTCTCTTCCCCATAACAAAACTTTTCCCGACTCTAGTCAACAAGAACGACAATTTGCTTCGTTATGTTATGTTGCTTGCGTAGTCTTAAAATTTTATTTGGCACGGCTAAACATGAAGTTGTTGTAATGTAAAAGAGAACTAATAACCTTGGATTCATACTTTGTTACTTGTTGGTACAGATATTTCTACCTTCACCTTTCCAACCACCGCGCCGTAACCACCGATGTAGTTCTCAACAAAAGTATCTTCACATTCGTTCTCTCCAGCAACATATAATCATCCAAGATGTCAGACTGAAGTACTACCCATGTTTGCTCATATACTTTCCTTCTCTCTTGTCTTACCCTCCAAAATATCTACCATGGAGGGATTGCGATTGCGACTGCTTCCCTCCATGAACAAAAATCTTCCCGTTTGTTATTTTCATCAGCAGCAGCATCATCATCATCAGAATTATCATTTTCTTCAAGTGCATGGCATACTACTCTGATCATTGTCATGAGCTTGTTCTTTCTTTTGTGTTGTTTCTGTTTCGCAAACATTTTCCTCCGAACGAACTTGAACCTACTCCATAAAAAATTCTCTCGTACAGCTCTTTCTCTGTGCATATACAAAATGTAAGTAAAAATTGGATGGAGTAGAAAGTGAAAGGGAGAAAAGAAGGATGTCATATTATATTTTGTTCTCTCCAGATATTATGTATGTTTATTTATGTGCCTTTCCCCATGTTTATTCCCTGCGGGTCGAAAACTGTCAACTTGACTATTTGAATATCATAAAAGTGGCTTCCCTCGAGACAAACTTCCTTTTAATTAGAGAGAAACGAACGGAGGATAGGACGAAGAGCAGGAAAGGAAAAACAGTTACTCCAAAAAACGAACAAAATGTTGAGAGATGGATGCAATGTAGCAGGAACGGAGCAGGGTCATTTCAATTTTATCTTTTTTAGAGAAGAGAGAAGAGGAAAACTAACAAAATATTATGTCATTGTCATATAAATGGGTGATGTTGTCAGATATATAAAAAAAAATGAAGATGTAATGGGGAATGAAGAGAAAGCTTATTATTTCATTCCATTATATAATAAAAAAGGAGTCAAGTTTTTAGGTAAATGGTTTAGATTTTGGGAAGAAGGAAGGGGAAAAATTTCCTCTCCAACGTTGTTTCGTTTCTCTGCTTCTCTGTTTCAAGTTAAAAGGAAAACGATTCTCAAGAGAAGCAGACAGAGCTTTTTATTTTATTTTATTTTATTCCATCCATTTT
>JAHZNJ010001098.1:0-10034 GCA_027744475.1 Lepidocyrtus cf. sotoi NNG-2020 | reverse complement strand
ATTTTGTCACAGACGTACACTTGCCATTAAAAAATAAATAAGTGAAGTAAAAGAGTTAAAATTACATTAAATTAAAATAAAATTGGTTGGGGTTTCGTAATTAAACTTTATTAATAATGCAAAAAATGTTATTTTGTTCGTTTTTGCTTTGATTTCCAATTACTTTTTAATCTCATTAAAAAATTTAACTGTTTCGATTGAATTCATGTTTGCTCTGGTCCAAGAATAAGCCATTGTAGCTAAAATAAAAGTGAAATGAATGATGATGAAAATCGGGTTTTTAGGTTTTTATTAAACTGAGCACATTTATTCATTGAACATTGAACACTGCACCTGTTATGCAAAATTACTGAAAGCGTAAAAATGAAGAAAAGTCCAGACCAGAAGGAGAGAAAAAGAATCTACGCAAAGAAACACATACACAAAACACGACTGTGATGAGATTTATTTTCCTAGTCTCACTATACCCCTATTTAAACTTTAAACTACAAACTGCAACAAAACAAAGCAGTAAAATATATTTGAATTGATCTACTCATGCTTAACTCAATTATCATTGGGTTTTAACTACAATTGTATTTTTTGTAGACACAAACTTCTTCAACAAAAACATCTTCCGGGGCTGAGTTGGTTGACTTTACTTTATCGGTGAGAATTCGGAAAGCGTTTTGTGCTAGATACTTCAGAAATATTGTAAGGAAATGTCCTCTAATAAGACAAACAACCCAAATCTTTTTATAAAGCAGGAGGGAGCTACAGTTATTTTTATTTATTGTTATTTTCGAATCCACCTACGGATTGTCCCTTTTTGTAGTACAATATACAGAAATTCAAATTCAAAATTCTACATATGACACTTTTTAAGTCAAGTCGGGCCTCGTTAGGTGAAAGACATTTAACTACTCAATGCATCTATCCTTGCCTGGAATTGTTTTATTCTTGGAAATGAAGACGTCCGTTGTTTTAAAAAATAACTTTTCATGCGACCATATTATACGATAATATTTATACAGCCTATTTATTATTCAGATCAGAACTTCTCACAATCAGAAGACCCTTTGAACACTGCAGCAGTGAGCTGGAAAAAAGCATAAAATACAGTTTTGTAGAAAATAATTTTAAATAAGTTTGTTTAACCCCAGCGCATGTTTAATGAACCTCAATTGTTATCATTTACACATTTAGCTGTCTAATGCGTCTATATCTGCATGAGCTTCTTTTATTCTTGGGTAGCGTAGACTTCCATTGCTTTTTTACTACAAAACCCAATCATATCTTAAATATAATTCCGAAATCACCGATACGAGAATCGCCGCCATAATGGATGCTGGGCAATCTATATTATATAGGATGGTCTAATTGGCGAACTTTCACTTTGTATGGTCTATATGCTGAGATCTGTTGCTTTATTTCGTTTTACTTGTATGTATCGTTTTAAACTCCAATGCAGAAAAATGACACTGAAAGTTTTCCTACCTACCGTTGTGGGTCTTTGCGGAGAGTTTATGGAGTTGGGTCTTTGCGGAGAGTTTATGGAATAAAAAGTTGGACAACTTATTATTCGGTTCTATGCTTAAGTATTGATGTACAATAGGCAAGTATTTTGATAAAATGCTTTATAATTAAAAATCTCGTCAGCCATCTAAAATCATTTTTTTAACATTTTGACATTCGTATGTACAGTTGAGAGTTTGTTCAACAGAAGAACGAAACAATTATAAACAATTTTAATGACAGTGCATACAAGATGTATATAAACTAAGCCTAGATTCTATTCTGGTAACAGCAGTAGAGCAGTGTTTATTACTTAACCTAAAATTTAAATTTGTTTAATTACAAATACTACATTTAAAGTAAAACAACTGTCGTTATGTAATCAACCAAACGCTCTGTAAGATTGACTAACGTTTCTCTCCTCACGGGTCTAATCATTCCGATAATAAAACCAATTTCACCCAAACTCCTTAAGACTCTTCTCTCACATTTCCCCATTAAGTGCACCTTCCATGTCTCCCGGAATCTCTCCCCACTTTCATTCGGTATACTGGCCATCCTCCCAAAAATCCCAATTACGATAAACGCAGTCGGTAATATGAATGCCGATGGGATGTAAATGAAAAGCGGAAGTCTCGGGTATAACCTCACTGCAACGAACCCTGAACAAGTTGTTAATGCCATCCCAACTCCCATCATAATCTGAAGAACTTCCTCCGCCACAAGACTTCCAATCCTCATTAAAATTTCAATTTTTTTGAAAAGCTTCACCGCTCTGGAGAAGCTCATCTTCCTCCGATAATCATTCAATTGATAAGATTGATTTCCACTATTAAGGTAAACCGGTGGCGAGGAATTCGCAAGGATTCCCGTTAAAATCTGAATTATTTCTCCAAATAGGAAAACCATCGCCATTCCGAATGCTGAGATTGCTCCGGAGTATAGCGCTACCCCGCCAAATGTCGAACTCGCGACAATCTTCAAGGTTATCTTTGAAATTGGATGAGTTTTACTTTCGAAGATATCAGCCATACCTAAGATAAGCCATTGCAGGTAGTCCAGCTCCCGAAATATTGAAATTGAACTGAAGAAGAAGCCACAAGCAAGAATTATTGAAATTGCCATCGAATAAATAAATAATTCTTTGAGTTTCTTCACAAGAAAATTGTCTTTTCTGAAGTCGCTGTGGCTTTTCACTTCGTTGTAGGTTTTTAAAGCTTCTGGCATTGCGTAAGCAATTTGTGCAGAATATTTCTCTAAAGTGTAGATAACGCTACGTGCCATAATGATTAACGTTACGGTGGTTATCCGTAGGCAGAACTCTTCTACTCTTTGGAATACTGATCCAGATGACATGATTCGTTGAACTTGCCAAATGTAGAAGATTACGCAGATATTCAGTTGATAGCGAACAAAGGTCCATGGAATATTCCGGAAGGAAAAGAAGGGAAGAGTGGATTTTTGAGGATCATAATGGAAAAGCTTGATGGATTTCTGCTTAAGGTTTAGGCCTGTAGAATCCAAGTATTGGACGGGAGAGGTAATAAATTTTTGGAGGAAGAGGCAAGTATTTATGCAACCTTTTGTGAAGCTCATGATGTAAATTGTAGATTAACTACCGATCCAATGCACAAGATCAACTTTCTTTGTCTAATTTAGTTTTAATTCTGACATGAACTGCAAATGAAAAAAGCAAAGGATTTCCAAACAATCGTTATTTAATCAGATGCCATAAAATTTACAAACAACCGTTCTCACCGACGCCCTTTCAGACAAAGAAGGACACGATGCTTTGATTACACGATTATGATTGTCGAAGTTTATTTAAAACTAGATTGATTACTTGCGAATAATAATTATGCCAAAATTGATCATTTGACTGCAAACTCAGTAATTTGGGATATTTTTCAAATCTCATTCAGGAGATTATAATATTAAGGTCAAAAATAATTTAGCGTTCTATCTGAGTGACTTACATACATATACTCTCAGTTAAATAGAATTGAAATTGAAACCACCCTGTAATGTTTTGATGTAATGTAATTAGTACAAATGAATGAAACAAATAGGACATAATGAGATTGCACTTATGAAACATTGACGCAATTTATTTTAGAAATTTCCAGTTCAATTTATGCAACTTACGTCGTAGCAATTTCAGCTTTGGAAATCATGCATGACCAAATTTGTTGGACCACGTAAAGTGATTTTAATTTGCAACGATGATGTCAATGTGATAAAGTTTAACTTCAAGCAAATTTTGGAACAAAATTGGGATACTTAGGTAATCAATAATCAAAATCGAAAATTGTTAGAGCACGTGAGCAAGCATTTTTATTTAATGATTAAATGACTGGCTATTCAACTAAATGTTAAATAATTAGGAAAGCTTCATTAAAACATTGTTTTATCATTTTATTTATTCTAAAACTTTTAGTAAGACATAAGTAACGATATAATTAATTTCGCAATCAATGATCGCATTTTGCTAGTACAGATTCTTACAAGTTTAATTTATTTTACACGCACGCATATGTTGAAGTTGACATAGTCACTTCAGTCAATCATGATTATAATTTACTAAAAAGCAAAGTACAACTTTAGATACAGCCCGTCAGTCTTACATTTAGTCCAAGAAGTACCTACGTATGTTGTCAATTAATGTGGTACATAACTTAATAACCCCGTCCATATTCTGAAATTGTAACGATTTTTTTAAAAATGAATTCCCAAATAAAAACGGATTTTCTCGCAATCAATCCAAACAAATTATAAGTTGTTAATTTTACACGTAATATTTGCCTTTGTGTGGTTGCCATAGTAACAAGCAACCGTAACCAGGCCACAATTAAGATCTTTTTCAATATTTTCTTTTGAAACTTTCAATTTTCATTTTATAACAAAACAACAGTCGCGATCCCGTTTATAATGCAATCAGTTACCGTCAGCATAGTCATTCTTTTAAATGTCCTAACAGGTCCAAAGCTGTATCCTATATTCAGACAACTTTCCAATTCTAACCTCTTTATTTTACTTTTGCTGCTGCACCTACTACCACCCAAATAAACCTTCCAATTTTTCTTCCAACAAAGCCCATTCTTGTTTGGTATTGCAGCCAAACTTCCCAAAAGAAATAACACCGCAATAACAACAAATAGCGTAGCCGACAATGGAAAATATACAACATGAGGCACTTTACCCCACAATTTGATCATTACGTAACCGCTTCAAGTCCCAGTGATTACCCCAACACTCAGAAGGATTTGAATTGGCTCGTCTGCAATCCCATTTCCAATTCTTATTAACATCTCCATTACACGAAATAGCTTAATCGAAGAAGGAAAACGTTTTTCCTCTTTAATATTTAAAAGCTTGTATGACAATTTCGTAATTATTTCCCCAAACATGAAAACAACTGATAAGCCAAACACTACAACAACGCTGGCGTAAATTGAGATGAATCCAAGAATTAAACTTGACAAAAATTTTACTCCATAACAAAATGGTGAAGTGGATTCAATCTGGAAGGCTTTTTGCAGTTTCCTAAAACCAATTTGAATTGGTTCTCCATCATAAAAGATGGGGATGGCTGCGAAGAAGACTCCAGCTCCAAAAACGATAACTATGGACGATACGCAAACGAAATATTCCTTCAATTTTTCTTTGAGAAAATCTTTTCTTAAGGAAGAAGAAGTTTTTGTTACCGGCTGAGACTGATGATGCGATTGCTGATTAAATGCTTTGATAAGCTGCGGTATCATATATGAAAGATCCTGAGCTGAATGCTCTTCAGTGTAGAATATACTGCGTGCAATTACCGTAATTGTGATGATGAAAAATGGAAGGACGATGTCTCCCGCTTTTGATGAGTCTGATTCTAAATTGGAAATGAGGAGCCAGCAGCAGACTGGAATCGTGAAGTTGAGAATGTGACGGACAGAAATCCATGTCAAGTTTTTCAGAGAAACGTTTGGCTTGTTGGGAGGATTTTGAATGATGATGGATCTTGAAGTTGGATGGACTTTTAATCCGGAAGAATCCGCATATTTTATGGGGAAAGAGACTCCCTTTTGTAGGAGGATGCCTGCTTTTATGCAGCATTTTGCTAAACTCATGCTTTTGACTGTGAACCTGACTGGAACCTCGATTTGAAGCTTCTATTTTACTATACTGATTAAAGACCAGTCAAAAATGCACTAATGTGATTTACATGACCAGACAGGCTAAGACATGGAACATGAAAAAAGCACATGTTTGACATAATTGGAAGATAATATTTTAAGTTCAAGGCAATGAGGCAATGGCTCATAATAGAGAAAGATTTTCTGTGCGTGAACGAACATGAATTGATATATGATTGTGGGAATCAATTATGATGCAGTAATGGGGTAATGTGAGCAATAATTTGTCGATTATATTACAATTATTATTTTTCAAGTAAATTGTAAGCTAATCTAGATAATTATGGATGCTTATATTTTAAATTTAACCTTTTTGTAACGTAACGTATCTGTAGCCAACCATTTAAAATGATAATAGCGATTAATGTGTATATTTCAAATTATTTTGGGGGAGGATTATGTTCAATTTCATTAATTTCATTGCAACGCATAATAATCTGCATATTATTATGTATCCAGTACCACGCTCAAATAGTTTGCAATTTACCATTTGCAGCCTGACAGAGAAATAAATCGGTTTTTATAGATCCAGCGGTTTTTTCAGGTAACAGTGGTACTCCTTATTCGTAATGATGGACATTTCAGCGGTATTTTTTTTTTAATTTTCAGCAATGACATGACGCAAATAAAAACCGTAGCATACCAGTAGTTAATGCATCCCAAATGTGAAAGATTACAAAGCTTGTTTTTGCTTTACGGTTCAGCAAAACTGAATTGGCCTTATACTGAATGCTTAATCTAAATATAAAGAAACTGTACTGAAGACACAATCCATGTAACGCTGCGCTAATTTAACTTTAGCTTAAGTATTAAGTTTGCAATTCAGCCAGTTCAGCAAAAACTGCTTCAACTTACCTGATGATGATAAGCTAAATTATTTAAGTTTAGTATTTATGCATTTTTCAGCTAGTTTACTATTTCAGTAGTGCAAGGTAAAAAAGTATTGACTAGACCAAAAATTTGCGCAAAGAGCAAGAGCCAGTTACCGTTGCTATTATCAGCTACTTACTTTACTATTAGTAAATATATATTGCGTTTAGTTTGTAAACAACTCAATATCCATCCAATCGATTAAATTGTTTATCGTCCAGCCTGTCCTCGTCAGTGATTTGGTTATTCCAATTTATGATAATTCCTTTTAATGTGGCAGCTGAGACTTACATTAGGACAGAGAATAATAAGAATTGGTAAAAAAACATCCAAAAACTTCACATGCTATTGTCAAAGTTTAACAAAATGCGTAGGTAAGTAAATATTTATTTGACTTATCGTTAAGAACGTCTTAAAATGGAAAAGACAGTCAGTCACATAATACTTTTTACTTTCGAGTACAATTTTACCCCTGACTCTGACCAGGTTCAGTTACATAATAATCTAGTAATCCAAAACCTTGTGCCAATGTCAGAGGTGGAATAACCTGATGAATGAACACAAATACTTTTGTGTAAAATTTTACCCCTGACTCTGACCAGGTTCAGTTACATAATAATCTATTAATCCAAAACCTTGTGCCAATGTCAGAGGTGGAATAACCTGATGAATGAACACAAATTAAATGAATAGGTAGGTTTTTGTACTTACGCACGCTAGAAAGAATACATCAACCGTGTAAAATTGTTCATATCTGTATTATCTTAATCCATTTTTGCACATTTTAAGATGCTATTGTCTTCAATATACTAATATTATGGATTACGTATGTATTGTACGATGATCTATAATCAGCCAGATCTCTGCTGTCAATCCAATCCTTTATCCTTTCTTACTTTATAGTTGTAATTTGCAATCTCGCGTCTCTCTCAATTAGTATAAGCAGATCTCTCATTACGCAGGCTTGATATGCACCTTGCGCTTTGTTACCAGTTAGAGATGGAGGGAATAAAAGATTCCGTTTTGTTGATTCCGCAGAAATAAATTGGTAATACAGTTGCAACGTTTTTTTTTAGTGCAGCAGCGTCATCTTATCAAAACGGATGGATGACTGCGTTTTTCCTGCATTAGTAAGCATCGTTAACGTTACTGCTAACCCCCACCAAAAACATTTTGGCATTTATGCGGCTCGTTTTGAGTTGGTTTATTGACATCGCAAATTTATCTTAAGTCACCCTCCACAACATACAAAAAATTTACGAAAGCATTATGGAGATATCGCCCTCAAATTAATAGCAAGTGCTATACTACTATTAAAAATAATGTGAAATGATTTTAATGCAATTATTCTTTTACAAATTTTCAGTCAGTCGTTGATTAAAATTATGGTTTTCTTGTTGTCTGGTGCGCTGTCAATAATCTTTGTCGCAGATGCACTTCCCTATTACGCATCTTGCAACGTTTTTTGCTAAAAGTAAAAATCATTCATTCATGACTTTAGTCCTATTTATCTTCATACTAAACAAAACCGCATCCACATCTCTCATCGTTGTCGTCGTCTGAAGATAATCCAATCCAGAAGGGCCTAAATAACTACTTGCGCATTGCGCGTTCGTTACGGTTATTTGGGAATGAGGCTCATCCTTATTATTTATTTATTACAAGAATAGTGTCATCAATATTTTCTGCCTATGTAAATTGCAGCGACAGGGAAGTTGCTTGGTGGAGAAGACTAAAGAAGAAGAAACGGCTCGTCATTGTTCCTCTTCCTCTCTCTCTGTTCTGTGCTGCGTAGCGTTTGTGTGTGATTCTGTTAAAGTTAAATTAAGCGCAATCGCAATGATATGATTTTGTCGTGCATGGCGCTCTATAAAATTATTAATAATGGAAAATTTGAAAGATTTTGAACATCATCACCACCACCATCACCATCTTCATCAACACCGACATCGTCGCCTTGCTTCGATATGTCGGAAAGTTCCCTGTGCGGTAACTGCAACGAGTCTTGTTCTACTTTGCATAACTGCCTTTTTCAAATGGATGGCACTTGATTGGGTGGTTGACCAGCAAATAGCTCAAGTAAGGACCTAAAAATAAAAATAAATCGGATTCTTCAACATGGATGGTTATAACGAGTGAATGTTTGTCGTTTTGTTTTGTTAGAGACTCCAATTAGTTCCTGGCTCGGATGCATTCAACAGATGGAAAGATATCACGGTTCCAATTATCATTCGTTTTAGGATTTATAACGTAACGAATCCCGTTGCTGTTCAAAATGGGGAGAAGCCAAGGCTTGTTGAAGCTGGACCATATGCATACGAGTAAGTTTTGTACAAATTTTAATTACTTCTTGATGATACTCGTTTTTAATTAATGATTTTGATCTATTGAAAGGGAGAAGCGAGTCAAAGACATCATCGCAATGGACATGGAAAGAGATACGATCACGTATAAACAGCGAATCTCTTACCACTTCCGCCCGGATTTATCCAATGGGTCGCAATACGACCGGCTTGTCGTTATCAACGTGCCATTTGTGGTGATTAGTAAAATCAATCATAAAGCTTTAATGCTTAGGTATTTGACTTTATTTTTCTTTTGAATGTAATTATTTTCTCCCACAGACGCTTTCCAAGTTAACTTACGACAAATTTGGGAACTTCTCCATCGCACACGCGCTTGCCGACCGAAACTTGAGAAGGAACGGAGAACGTTTGTTTACGCATGGAACCGTGAAGGAATATCTTTTTGACGGGTATTCTGTGCAGCATTATCTTGATTTCTTAAAAAGTCCTGCGGTTTCCTTGGTTGGTCAAGTTAAAATTCCGAGAAGCATAAAAACTGGAAGATTTGGATTTTATTTGGGGGTAATGTAAAACTTGTACATAAAAAAGTAAATCATTCACTTCCTCGTAAGGAATTTATGGAGAATGATGGAGAATACGTGATCCGCTCCGGCAAGAATAATCCTCAAGAATTCGGGCAAATTGTAAGTTGGAATGGGAAAACAAAGTTAGATTACTACTCGGGCATTTGCAACTTAATAAATGGCACGGATGGATCTTTAGCACCGCCATTCATTACGAAGCAGACACTTGTGAGATTTTACTCTTCAGATATTTGCCGGTAATTACTAATTACTTACGTATTTGTGCATGACGAGATAAAGGATAAGCTTTTTGGCACTTAATTGTTGTGTTTTATTGCAATTACAGATCAGTTTTTGCGCATTTCAAAGAAGAAGTAGAAATCAAAGGTGTGAAAGCCTACAGATTCAAAATGCCGGATGCCAAGAAGGTTTTTGAGCATCCTAGTTTTTGCTTTTGTCCCAAAGGGAAGAATAACGAATGCTTTAAGCAAGGCGTGTTGAGTATGGCACCTTGCAGAGACGGTCAGTTAAAAAACTTAACATTAACTAAAGCAATTATTTCACGTTGGTGTGTACATTCTATTATGGAATTGTAAATTATCAAAAAATTAAATAGACGC
>JAHZNJ010001097.1:0-10575 GCA_027744475.1 Lepidocyrtus cf. sotoi NNG-2020 | reverse complement strand
AACATCACAAAACCAAGAAATGAGCCATTCAAATAATATTTAGGATAATTATACTATAAATGTGGATTATTACGTAAGCACATTAATGCAATTTTTAATGCGATATAATCAAGCATTCAAAAATATTAAATTTTACCAGAAGCAATTTAAATGCAAATGAATTTTTATAGCAAACTAATAGATTGTGAATTTTAAAAAAAGTTTATTAGATAGTCAGGTTGTACCAAAAGCTAGTAAAACTTTGCCAATGCTCTTTGAAGAAGTACGTTCAAGTTTGATTGTAATAAAGGATAATTAAATCTTTTAAAATTTATGTTTCTAAATCAAATTACACTTATCCCAACAGTCTTTCTTTTGAATGCAGCAACAATTTAAATTAGAAATTGCAGAGAAAGAAAGGGAAACTTGCTTTTGCTTCCAATTAAAAAAGTTAGCAAGGTTTTATCTAAAGCAAAGTGACAATAAGATTGTGATCTCATATATTATTATATTGATGATGATAGTCGTTCATCATGCCGATGATGATAATATTAAGTCGCCTTTCTTCTTCTTCTAACATTCATTTGCATGTGTACACAACTATTACATTACAATCCCCTGTTTTAACGAAGAAAAAACAAGTGTTGTTGTAAAGTAGTAATCTACTTACATAGATGCATACTTAATGACAATGTGCTTGCAAGAGAAAAAAATTAAGAAAAAAACTGGCTTAAACTTCGATTTTGGACTCGTCCTCTTCATCTTTCTCAGGAATAAGTAGATGAAATGTGATGGTTGTTATTGAAGAAGATTTGTACTCATAAACAATCCTTCTCCTTTCAGAGGAAAGGAAAAGCCGATCTTTTCCTCTCCTCTTTACTTGCCTCGTTGCGTTGCTCCCTTCTTCTATCATCGGGTTAACTTGAATGATCAGAGTTTGAAAGATGAAAAAGAGAGTCAAATCGCCGCAAGTTTAAAGTGTGGTGACGGTGAATGACGGGAGTATGTAAACTTGGTTGAAGCTGAAACTCATAAAGTATTATTCTTTGCAAAAAAGGAGCACCATTAAAGTAAACCAAGCCACACAAACATGTCTTCGAGCAAGTAAAAGTCCAATAAAGCAACAAAAAATATGAAAATGTTAAGAAAAGGAAGGGAAGTGAGAATTAAAGCAAGAGAAAAAGACTTGGTTTAAAACATGTCTTTTTCTTTTCCCATTGCTCGGAAGAAACATCGAAAAGCGTATTATCATAGACATCATCATCACTATCACTATGCTAGTTTTAACTCATCATCAAATTTACAAAGATTAAAGAAGAGAACTTGGTAGGTGGATGTGAATGGACTGAAGGGGACACCACCACCACCTCATTCTTTTTTTTATCAAGATCGGATCACTATCGTGTTGTAAAAGTACCCATAATATGAATGATATTATGTTTGAAGCAAATACTGCTTTAAGAAAGAGAGTCAATTCAGATGAGGAAANAATCACTATCGTGTTGTAAAAGTACCCATAATATGAATGATATTATGTTTGAAGCAAATACTGCTTTAAGAAAGAGAGTCAAATCAGATGAGGAAAAAGAAACTTGTTTTTTTGAGCACGTCTTCCTTTTTATTCTTTTCAGAAAAGAATAAAGTAGGTAGCAGCAGCGAAACGTATATATGATCAGTACATCTTTAATTTTAAAAAATTGAGAAAACGAAAATGTTTTTGAAAATTTGATGAGTCAAACAAGATTATTCCAAGAAGAATAAGAAGCTACTAATAAAACTCAAGAAGATGTGTTTTTTGCAAAGGGGAGGAACGTTTGCAGGTCCGTGTAGGTTTTATTTTTCATTTGCTCATATCAGTATTATGTACCTTTTAAGATATCTGGATTTCAAAAACTGTCTATAAATCAAAAAAGGAAAGGGCCGAGCTCAAGATGGACAAACAAGAAAAGTTGCCAATGTATAAACATATGCAGAAATGCCACCTGAAAAATTGGTTTTAAAAACCAAATGCTTCACGGGCAAAAGGGGAGCCAAGTAATGCCTTGGAATGATAAGTCAAGTTAATGGAGCTGCTGGACCAATGCGATGACGACATCACTTCAATACTCAAAACTGGATGTAGTCAACGTTGAACTTGATTTCTGGTTTTTGTCATTATTGAAGTACCTAGTCCACTTTATTGTTCCACTCACTGTATCCAGCTTCAGAAAGAAAGAAAAACCGGGTTCATGATCGTTAGTTGAGTAGAAGCATTAGCAAAAGAATATTTTCAGTCCACGTAACACCTAAAAGACCAAACAAAAATGATGATTCTGTTTTATATGTCGCATCTTTGAGTTGGTTACTAAAACTTTTTCTGTATATGCCGGTTTAAGTTGTTTTAAACACAACTGTCATTTTTGTAATATAACTTCTACTGAAATGGATCCCCAAAAGCCCCACTACTATTTGATTATTGTTGGCTTTGTCATTAACTGTCTAATTGAACAAGACCACTTTTAGCCACATAAGTGTTTGTTAGTCATGCATACTAGAAAGAAAGAAAAGCCGGGTTCATGATCGTTAGTTGAGCATTAGCAAAAGAATATTTTCAGTCCACGTAACACCTAAAAGACCAAACAAAAAAGATGATTTTGTTTTATATGCCGCATCTTTGAGTTGGTTACTAAAATTTTTTTCTGTATATGCCGATTAAAGTTGTTTTAAACACAACTGTCATTTTTGTAATAACTTCTACTGAAATGGATCCCAAAAGCCCCACTACTATTTGACTATTGTTGGCTTTGTCATTAACTGTCTAATTGAACAAGACCACTTTTAGCCACATAAGTGTTTGTTAGTCATGCATACGTATTGTTTGAAAAAAATCTTAATACGGTTGGCTGTTTTGAAATTCACCACCACCATTAAAGCCAACAGTAGTACCATTAACAGAATTTAGTTCAGGGATTTTCATTTTCATCACTGCCATTTGCCATATAACCGTAAGTATGTAATTTAAACGACATAATATATAAAGGCTACCTTCATTAGTTTTGTTTGCACCTTTTTTATTATCCTCCATCTGGATCTCACGTCAGATTGCTGGCTAGTCAGTTTGATGTGAGCCTGACATTATTTAAAAAAATACGCAGTAAAGCTACACTGCAGTTAAAGGAGTCTATGTCAGCAGCTCAGGCCCTTAATTGTCTCTTTTATTCAAAAGTGAAGAAATCATCCACTGTACCACCACCACTATGCAAGGATAATAATACCCAAACCAATAGTCAACCACCGCACCGCGTCATCATAATCTAGGTAATCATTATTATCAAAATTGAAAGCAAATGCGTCCCTTCATGCTACTATTCTCTGCTGTTGTAAACAATGGGCAAAGAAATGAACAGCAGCAACGTAAAACGCAGCGTAGCTTTGTCATTGCGCACGTTTGAAGTGCTATTGCAATATCTCACCTTGTCTCTGATTCTCCGCACCACCATCATCATCATCATCAGCCATCAGTCTTTTTCAGAAAAGGGTTTCAAAGAAACTTTTCAACATCAACATCAACCACTCTGCCTGTCTCGTCTTTCGTTAATTTTCAACTGAATTGGTGCTGAGGTTTATGCGATAATTTTCTAAACATGAAAGAAAATGAAAATGTATACCTACCTCATTCTCATTTCTTTGTACTGTATTGTTGTTGTGATTAGGTTTGCAAAGATGTAAAGAACCACAAGTTCTGTTGATTGATAGCAGTTCTATAAAATATTGAGCATGGCCTTAGTGATAAACCAGACCTGTTTTGTTTTTGCAGAGAAGTAAGAATAATGAGGCGAGGGAGAGAAGAGAATCATAGAAAATCTTTAATGAGAATTTGCTGAGTTAAAGATACAGATAGAAAACAAAAGGTTGCATTGAAGGTAAATAAAAACTTATCAAGACACATCAGTATTAAGGACCTGGGCAGAAGTAAAGATCGTCATCGCAGTCATTATGAACGTATATGGCTTTATCAATAATAGTAACAAAGAGCTTTGTGTACTTTATCAGGCAGCATTTGCAAGGCTGTAATTTATAAAAAAACTGTCGCTTTGTCATTAATCTTCATTTTCATACAAAAATGGAACTGCAATGAAAATTTCAGTATAGTAAAATCAGTATATAAAATAAATGCAAAAAATAAATATTTTCTACTATTTCAAAATACACTAAATTTCTGTGGAGTTACTAATTGTACAAAATCATATCCAAATCCAACTCGATGACAGCATAAAACGTTTAGTTTTTATTCTATGACAATAAAAAACGTCAGCTACTATTTAACCATTAAATTGCACTATTTTTAGTATCTATTTTAAGTGTTTAAATCTAATTAAGCTAAAAGACTCTTTAACTCAATTCAATTCCAGTTCACTTGAAAAACTTAACAAACTTACCCTTTTAACTCAAGTACGAAGCAGTTAAATGACTTGAACGAGATACAATTCGCTGATGCCATTCGTTTTAACTTTTAACAATGTAAACCTTTCATATGAGTCTGTGATAACAAAGCAATTTTTGGCTACTATTGTTAGCGTGTGCAGCTTGTTTACAATTTATGGGGTTGTTGATCATTGTTGCTGGTTTGGTTGCATGCCTAGTTAGTTACCTTTACTACCATTTCACCACAGTCCCACAGTTTCAAAAATGCATTTTTATTTCACACTGACGATGAATGAACTGTCTCATGAGGTTTAAGTATATGGTTATTTTTAAAAGTGAAATTTTTGGTTCGTAACTTGTTACAATGTGATAATGTATTTTTGTTTCAAATTTCTATAAAAATGCATGTCTATTCCATACAACTAAATAAAGTATTATGGCCGTGCCGAATATAAGTAGCATGTTAAAATGCTGCAGCTTTGTCAACGCCAAAGGTTTAAAAACTTGTTTGTTCTTTTCAAATCTAATTTCATTGATCTGTAATCTGTATTGGCCCAAACAGTTAAAATTCACCTTAAAATGAACTATAATTAAAATCAATTATTAAGTTAAAAAGTTAAAAATTGCCGACTTTGGTTACAATATTGGAAAATATTCAGTTGTATAGTATAGGCTGTTTATTGTGTAAAGGAAAAGGATTAACAAAGTAATCTTTTATATTAGTAGGTATGCATATAAGACGTTTTTGTATTTGTAATTCTCTGATTGAGATTGTTGACATATAAGGGGTCTCAATGGTCTCATGAAGGTATTGCACACTTTTTTCTTTTCTTTGAAGGAATGTAGCCAGATTAGATAACTAAAGTTGGCAGCTCAATTATGACCCAATGGCATGGCACTCCTTCTTAATAGGTTTAAGACTTTTCAATGCTGTATTTAACTAGTCTTACAATAAATTTACTATATCAGCATTGTTGTTGCGTTGATTGATATTTCCCTATTTACTAATGGGTAACAAGGGCCGTTTGTGAAGTGAAACAAAAACGATGAAGAAATATTTTTGTAAGTATCGCGGCTTACTATTAGACTAAAAATAAGTCTTCTTGTCATTGCAAATCATGTCACTAGTCTTTTCTTGATATATTAGATAATAGCGATTTAGTGTACCAATAGTATACCTATGCATAAATGCGTCTGGATTCTCTGCATTTTAGTTAAATTTCCAACATTAACCAAACCACACATCAAACTTATAATCCTTTTATGTTACCCTTTCGAATTTCATGAGCTTCGGTGGTACCACCGTGCAAGCCATCATGCAAGCGTGCCTAAACGGAAATCGAAATTAAAATCCGGAAATGTAGTTCCTTATATTACATATCCTTCTGTCACTGCATTGTTGTTGGAGACCAGACCAGGTATGTGTCTAATCTAACCCTACTTCCTGTTTAGCCATTGCATTGCCTCTCCCCCTTTGCAATTCGTTCCAGCTAGCTTTAGTCCCCTTCCATGCAAACATTCACAATTAATACAGCAGTCCAAATTTCTTTCTCCGATGTTATCTAGGTCATTGAACTGATGGTTAATAATAAATACAAATGTCGATATAATGATAAAACTTCTGATTTTCTAATTTATTCATTAGGTTTGATTTTCACCAATCTATTTGCTTTTATTTGTAAAAAGAATTTTCATTTTGTTTTCGGTTTAAAACGTAAAAACTTGTTTCAATGAAAAAACCAATCTAATTTGCATACTTTGCATCACATAACGTTTATTTGCTGTAAGTGCGACGAGTCTTTGGTACTTTGAGTTTGTCACAAGCAGTCGGAGGCCACTAAGCTTCTAATATTGCATTGTCGTCAGCAACCCGTCCGTTCGTCTTATTGATGAATTTTATGCAAATCAGAGACAAAGTAAGCAAGACAAGAAGAGACAAATGTGATTGGAATGAATGCATTGTTTATGGTGCTATTTGTAAGCCAACATTGAATATTCATTTTTTAATCAAATCAATGTTCCCTTTAAATCTAGTTCATAAATACTGAAAAAAAAGAAACAAGAAAAAATGAAATGACGTAACCTTACTCGATCTACTTTTTTTTGATAGGATTTACTTTTTCTAGGCGCTTTTACTAGAGAAAATAGATCGGGATGGAACCAAAATCGAATAAACACATTGAGCAAAAACGCTTAAATGTACTTTCCCTCTTCTAAATCTGGCCTTCTAAATTTTCCTCGCTTTCCCAACTTTTGTTATTTTCCTTTGCTGCTGCTCCACCCCCACATTGTAGATGGAACAAAAACGAAGATGCAAGTCGAAGGACATCCCTTATGTGTCATCATAACTCATTAGGTACAATACAATTTTTCCTACGTTTCTCTTTGTTTGATATTTATTATTGGGCACTCATAAAATAAATACATAATATCTGCTCAACCGAGCAGATGATACATAAAATATATTCAAACCCTGAACAATATGAAGTAAGTCCTTTGGTTATTCTATGCGGAAGAAAAAAACCTTGAATAAAATCAGAGTTTTGAGTTTGATTTTAAAATTGTGAATGACTCATTTTACTGCGATACCATTTTAGGGAAAAAGCTGGCCTTTTGTATCCTTTTGTTAATGTGAACTTGTTCACCTGGATAAATTTCTAACATGTATGAAAACGTATGAAAATCTATATGTATAGCATAAAACGTTAAATTTCTAAGAATAAAACTTAAGTACTATAACAAAATACTTCGTACTGGAATGAAAAGTGGTTTTATAGATTATTTGTAATCAGTAATCATGTTAAAAATTGTAGCTGATTGTAATAATACGCGGGCATGAGTTAGCAAGGGTTATTCGAACAAAGTAAAATTCAACTGCAGATGCGCAAGCACGTTTATTGTAAATTAGCCAAATGTGACCTCCTTTTCCGGATGTGGTGTGGTGTGGTGCAACAACGTTCACAATCATTACGCATATGTTCGAATACTTTATCTAATCATTATTCCTCTTGGGTTCGGCAACAGAAATATATGGGGACTTGGGGGAGTCTCTTTTGATTGTTGGAGAATGAGAATACATGACGCTGCGTTATAATAAACGTTGCTGGGCCGTTGCGTTGTGCTTTTTATCATCATTCCCTTTTTTCTTCCTCATTATATCGCTTATGCTAATAGCATTTGTATACAGTGAAAAAGAAACTGTTTACAAGCTAAACAAGAAGCCCATCTTCATAATTTTCGTTGTCTGATTACTGTACTGAACTGTACAGTACAACAAAAACAACAAAAATTATGCTTGCATCGAATGCACTGTAACAAAATTTATTCTCTAGCTTTTACATACAAGCAAAGAAGGAGTAATGTGCGTAGATCCGTTGACACGTTTTTTTTCTCAAAACTTGATGATGGTAGTTGTAGTAGCAGCAGCCGACATAAACTGGCTAGGTCACTTATTCTAGTACAGATTATTTATTAAATTATTATTAGCAAGGATCATATCGCACTCGCATCGCACATCTTTACCGTCATTTTATTCTCACGATGTTGAAAAAACTGCTTCATCTGACCCAGCTTCATCTGATCGTCTCTTAACTAAAAAAATCTTTAAAAATCTTAAAGAAAAACTTTTAGTCATGCAGAGCATAATAAAATCGAAAGAAGGTAAAACCTTCTAAATCTACATTAAAGTGCATAAAAAACGATTATTCTTCTTATTATAAAACTTTGCATAGACGTTTCCTTATGTATTGCTGTGTCCTTTTTATTTTTATCTTCTTTTTAAAATTGAATTTTTTTGCCCTGCGGGGCTATTTCCCTATTGAAAAAAAGAAGGAGCCCTGTGCATACACAAAGCCTCATAAGAAAAGGCATCACAGAAGGTATTACAACAATGTAAAATACAAAAGTTTATAGGGAAGTAGCCCATCTACACGATCAAATCAACGAAAGAAAAACGTCATTTGTCGAATGTTTTAAAAAGATTTTGATTTGAGCCAACATGTCTATTCTGTTAAAAACATTATGCCGAAGGATGAAATATATTTGTTGCGTACAGAAATAATAATAATATTCCAATTTTATGATTACAGCAAACACACATTACTTTCATTCGGATTTCCTGCTTACGTAATGGAAGGTGAGAGAATTTTCAATCTTTTTTAGATATTCCTAAACACAAATCCTTTTCATTACAATATTTTTTGTTATATCGAGAAGAAAAATGGGTTCTTTAAGATGCAATAATAATGGTAGATGGTGAAGTTGATAGTAAAAGAAAAGAAAAGACAAGCGCTAAATAAAATTTAACCAAGAAAGAACAATTTTATTTCTTCTTGCGTTTCCTACACGTCCAAGTCCAATGTTATTATTCATCAATGAGGAAAGAGCAAAGTGTAAGCCGAAGGAGCGGATAAACGTTCACATTTTTACTGACAATATAAGCCGTCTTCTTTTCTTCCTAGCTTGTAATTTTACTCTTTTGCTCCAAAAAGGCATGAAAAAGCTTGTTTTCCTACTCTTTGTGCATTGTCTGGGTAGCTTGCTACTTATAATAGCAGTGCTTGTATTAGTCACAATTTTTCTCGATACGTTTTACATAAAATGTGAATAACGTTTGTCGGAGATCGCTGCGCTGAGCGCTCGCTAGTTTTCTTTGTCTGTCGACTTTTAAGATCAAGACAAAAGTAAGGAAAAAGGCTTTGATTGAACCTGAGGTTAAGAAGTAGCAATGCAATGCATGGTACAAAGGAAGCAAATAAATGAAATAGAAGAAAAAAGAAAACTCTAAAGAAAAGTTTTAATTTGTGATAAAACATATTTCTGGTATGAGCTTTAAAACTTTTATCGAACCAAGCAATACTCCACTGAAAAAAGGAATAAATATAGCATGTAGAAAAAAGTTTGTAAACCAATAAAATGCTAACCACCTCACTAATTTGCCACTTTAATATTGAATTAAAGGTTTAAAAATTAAATTTAAATGTAATTAAGATAAAAGCTTTTGTGTTACTGCAATTTAAATTCAGGCAAACATCAATGTGGAAGGAAATACGCTCAAGAAAAAGGAAAATCATTAGGGATAGCTTTAGGTTGGGAAAAGCATTGTAAAAAGGACTTCTTCTTTAAAATTTATTTTTCATGGGTTTAAACTGCACTTCAGAGGAAACGCGTATCGCATAATATCTAATAACAAAGCCGTCATAATATAATATAGTAAGTAAGACCAGTCAATATCAATTTTCCACTGTTCTAGTTTTTTTTCTTTATAAAGGGCTAAAGAGAAGGAGAGAGAGAGAGGAGACAGTTCTATGCCCAAATACATTATACTGAAACCATTGAAGCAAGTTTTTCCCATGTAAGTAATATACATACGTCTGTCTGTCTGTTCTTTGAAAGTATAACATGATATACTTTCAAATCAACTCTTTTATGTGGCCCTTCCTAGTATGTACCCATTTTTCTCTACAATGTAATACACCCTCCTAAAATTTAAACAGCATTCGACATCCCCACATCACATCACCATCATTTCGTCAACAAATTTAGTTTTTTTCTACTATAACTTCCTAAAGTTGCGTTCGGTATAATGTTGATGGCTGTGTGACATTATTTGAAAGAGGAAGGGTAAAAAGGATCATTATTTGTTCGCCCACAACAACAAAGCTACAAGCAAAGCAGCCAGAACCAGCTTTCTATATATCCCTTTTTTCAACTCCCTCTCACTCATTCACTCTTTACTTACATGGTTTCCTTTGCTCAAACATGCAACAACCAACAAAACCAACTTCAATTTCCACGTATGCTCTGAGACAGAATTGAAGCCTAAACATAAGCATAAGCAGAACTTTTTTTTGTAAGTACGCAAACACAAAAGCCAGCAAATTCACCATTCACCACTTTTTCTTCTCTTTCAAGTATTACAACAACACGACAGTACCCAAATCCAAATCCAACCATGAGCCAGCCAAGAGCCAACCCTTATGCATATTGCATTAGATTACCGTGTTTGTAGGTAGTTTTATGGTGACGAGATGACTTGTTTGCTACTGCTGTGCTGCTGCTGTTGTGTGATGTGCGACTATAACAAAATCCCTTTTCCTCTTCTCTTTCGAATAGTGTAAGAAAAGGCTTTTATATAGAACGAAATATTGTAGCTAGACGAGTTCATTTGTTTCAAAACTTTGTTTGCCGTAG